>VDFB02142135.1:160279-255999 GCA_007258455.2 Sequoia sempervirens
AACAATAAACTATATTGATTAAGGTGTTAAATCACATTTAATCTTTATTTTCCACAACTCATTACATCATTCCATATTCACACATCACCACACACTCTCTCATATTTGTAACTAATTTTTTCTTTCATTTATATCCTCCGCAAGATCATGAAACATCAATTAAATCAGTTAAAACATAAGATAAAAAATAATTCCAACAAGTTGGCCATAAAAATATAATGTGATCTCAAAAAACACCCAAGTTGGTAACAAGAAAATATGAAGATGAAACGTGTAGCACATTACCAGTCGGCCCAAAAACACACATTCAACTAGATTTACATAATGTGGTTCACAAAAAGATAGTTTGGACACAAACACAATTTAACACAACTTCAAATATTGACGTAGACCCCCAAGAACATAGTGCAAGCAAGAGAACAAGCTTTGTCATCCAAACATCCACAAATTTCCCAAAAAACCAACTCAAAACAATATGCGGCACCAAAGAGATCAACCATTGATGTATTGAACACAAAGGGACATTCCATGAACATCCAACAACACTGATATACTTATTTCACACTATCATGCCATAAACCATCACAAACCAAACAAAAACATAACACTTCAGCCTAGAAGCACAAAGTACACAACCATGAGATAGAATATTATCATATCAACTTGTGATAAACACACACAAAATTTGAATTGAGATACTATACAAACACTGAGAGCACATTCACCAAACCATGGGAGTAGAAACATCAATGCAGAGAAATACAGAGCATTTTTCAGACTAGTCTTGACAAGCAACAAAAATTGCCAACCCACTACAATTACCATAAAACTCCTCAATAAAATAGGTGACCTGAAAAGATAGGAGTGCAAAATCTACAGAGCATAAACACTGAATCCCAAATTGCAAAACCACATCTTCAAAGGCAGAGGAATGCTAAGAATTTTTCCAAATAGTCTTCAAAGCAACTTCCTAGGACAAAACCTTTCACCAACATGTGAAGATGAGAACATCAGTGTAGTAACATAGACTTCCTCAAGAACAAAAAGAGAGATCACAAAGCATACTAGAGACCATCAATAACATCTCTCCAACTTATAATCATCATCTTAATACTTTTAATCCTCATCTTAATTCTTCTAATCCTCATCTTAATATATCATCATGATATCATCTCTTATGATAGCAACCATACTCAATACATCTTAATTTGTCATCAAACAAGGCATGACATCCAACCATGAACATCAGCAACATCAAAGTATGACATCCAACCATGAACATATCATCATAGATTATCAACAACATATAAATGTAAGCACCAATGACAGCCCAAATTGAGTGTGGACACAAGCATCAATGGCAACCCAAACTTAGTGTTGACATCAATGACAAGTAATTCCAACATCACTACCTTAGCTACTAAGGCATAGTTACAAGGTTCCATTCTATTCACATGTGTAATGGAATTTACTAAGGATAAATTTTTGGTAAACATAAAAAAAATTAAAAATTAAAATTAAAATCATGGAAGGATACATAGATTCTAGAGTTGGTTCATACTGATTGTCTAGTCCATTTTTAAAGCCTTATTTTAGTAGGGCCAGATATGCTCTCACCTTCATTAATAACTTCTCTCATTTTACTTGGGTGTAATTTTTTACACAAGGCACGAGTATTTGAGAACTTTTAGGACTCTGTATCACTTGTAGAGAAATTAATATAAAAAATCCATTAAGATTATACAAATATATATAGTAGTAAATATTTCAACTATTGACTCAAGCAATATTATACTTCTGATGGGATTGTCTTATAGCATACAATTTTTTGCAATACTTAATACAGTAGAGTGGAAAAACATAATAATAAAATAAAACTTTACAGGATCTACTCTATATCCATTGCACTATACTTTTGGATCTAGAGGTCGTTAACCTTATGGACCAAATATAAAATATTTTTCCTTGTAAAGACTTGAAAGGAGGTACTTATTTATAATCTTGGAGTAAATGGAAACCCACAATGAAATACTTTATGGTATTTTAATTGATACCATGGGCTCACATTCCTATATATAAATGAAAGGATATGGATCATCAAATCAATACATGCATCTTTATAGATTATCTAGATAGTGAAAGTGATATCAACTCTTTTATATAGTTACTCATGAATTATACATTAAAAGGAGTGTTCACCTTTGAGCTCATAATATTGGAACATAAATTATTTGAACCCTCTCCCATTTTCAAACTACAAGAAATACTAAGGAAGATACCCTTGATCCATTATAAAAATCCTTAAATGTAGTCTTAACCAATAATTCTAATGAAAAATGACCCATTCTAGCAACCAAAATAAAATCAACACACTCTTATGCAATCATAGAAAAAATGAACGGTAAAATTATGAACTCTCCATACCTCAATACAATCTATTTATAAAATTTTATATTTATACATAAGCTATTAATAATTCTTATAACCTTCCCTTTCTCTAACACTAATATTCTTCAATAAAACCCCTCTTAGGAAATACATTCCAATTATCCTTCTTCAAGTTCTCCATTATTCTCTTTGATGGAAAAGGTCATTGATGTCACAACTTGCATCATTTAGTCAATTAATTATCGAACCGAGTGTGTCTTAGAGCTATATGCAATAAGGATGTTTGTTGCAGATTTTTGGGGGGTTTTTCACTGTAAACAATGACTTCAGGTGTCAGTTTGACTCCTTCAAGAGCTTTTAGTAGCTTTCAGGAGCTCTCAGGAGCTCTCAAGAGCTTAACTTCAACAACTAATTCCTAAGGATCAATTCTATCTTATTTCCTAATGTAAAGTTCTATCGACTTATTTCTGACTTCATTTGACTTGATTGAGACCTATTCATGGAAAATACTAACATTTATCTTAATTCTTAATCTAGAATTCAAAATCCAAATTTAATTCTAATTTACTTCAAAAGAAATCTATCTTAAGATTTTTTGGAAAATAAATGTTATTTTAAAGAACATAAATAAAGTGCAAGGATATAGTGATTAATCTAGAAAGCATAAATACTAATTTCTATGAACATATTCCCAAGAAATTTCAATTTCATCTTTCCATAAGTTCCCATCATTGTTTCAATTAAACTTAACAAATAATTACCAAACTTAAATCCTACAAACAACATCTAAATCTGATTATCTCAATAAACCCTACAATGAATCTAACAAACCATTCTAACCATGATGAACTAAACTTAAAAGCGATTTAAACACAGTTGTTGATAACGATTTAGAAAGAATTAACATTCTAGATTTTAACATCCAATGAACTGAAAATTATTCAAACAACTTAACCTTCTAGATTCAAATATTAATGAACGGAAATAAAATAAACTCAGAAGAATACAACACAAGATCAATTCCTTTGGTTGAGTGGCTCCTACTCTTCCTTCGGTAAGATCTCTTAACACAGTAATTTGAGTTAACTTCTTATCTTCATTCAAATTGATCGAATAGGGAAACAAAACAGAGTATTGCAACCATTACAAAATTCTAGTCTAAAATTATCTAACTCCTTTCTAAATCCTAAACATGGATATTTATAATTATATCCTTATTGAATTCAAAACATGGCATCAACTGCCACGATTCAAGGTGTCTAAACTAGAGATTTAAATAGAACTAAAGTGGAATTAAAACAAGATTGAGAATAGACATAGAGAGAAATGACAGATCAGCGTTGGGACTAGAAGTTCCTAAACTGACTAAAAGAAGTTGATTTGGACGTTAGTGATTCATCATCCAGCTGGCCCAATCAATGGTGTGATTGTCTTCATTTGATTAAACAGGGAGTTTAACTTTATTAGCAGCCATCAGTCTTTTAAATACCTTCAATAAAACCCTTAATAAAAGGATTCCAATTATGACAATAAAAGATTAAAATTGCATAATTAACTCATCAATATCATCACAAAAGCAACACATTTAATATAAAGCATTACCTCAAATATATCTACCATATTAGCTAAACATAAAGCAAAGTAAGTAAATATATTAGTCTATAGTCTACCGCTAGTCATGTTAATTAATAAAATAAACAAGTCTTTTAAACATAAAATGACTCTATGAAAGTATCTATGAGCCCCTCATCATTCTTCCCCACTTGTTTTGAACCATGTCCTCATGGTTCTTTGTCAAGAATTATGGTGGTTTCTTTGTCCTTGTTCACTGCTTCCGTCCAAATAGAATAGTCGAACACTCTTTCCCTATATTGTGGTGGCAATTTGGTATTGAGTGCAAAGCCATGGTTTTCCTTTAACTTCTCAAACTAGGGTTTTATCACCTCCTCTAGAATATTGGTCGATACCTTGAGTTTTGGAGTGGGCATGATGATAATTGGCATTTTGAACCACATACTCACCCAGAATTATTATTGTTGTTCAATCAAGTTGATCACATGCCTAACTCTTATCAAGCTCCATCTGAGGTTGTTTGGGCTTATAGGCTCTCTTCTTCTCAATGACTTAGGAATGGTAAAATATCTTTCCTCACATGAATTTATTGCCAATGGAGCAAGTGTCCCTTCTACATTCTGGAAAGTAGATATACTATTCAGAAAATTTGAAACATATAGAGGATTGATGTGATTTTTCCTTACAACTGATCAGACCATTTTAATATAATCATGTGCATGAGGCATTTCGGGCCTCATTGGTAAATTGTACCTTTTTTGAGCCTCTTTGTATTTTTCCTTCTTTTTTGACCATTCAACCTGATTCTACATTAAGGAGACAAAGGACCTGATTTGTAGCTCACCAACATAAACATTTAACAAAGAGTCATCATTATCTCCCATTAAAAACCCTTGCTGGAAAAACTCACACATCTGGTTTTGAATATTAGGGTGGTTGTGGAAGTAATCTTGCAGAAAATTTGTCATTATGATAATCAAGGCTTCTCTTAAAACTAATTCATTAAGCTTCCATTGCAGAAACTTCTCCCTACGAAATAAAGCATATATTTTTTATGGTCTTCTCATTGACAGCATTCTAGAACTTATCTCTATTGCCTGGTCTAGTCTTCTTTCAACTTCTTTCCTTTCTTCCTCTAATTTGTGTACTTGCTTTTTTAGCTGATCATTTTCATGCTTGAATTTCAAGGTTGCTAAAGAGAGATATCCTGGTTGAGTCCTTTGTGGAACATCTAATGGAATATCGGATGGAATGGGAGGCAAAGCAAGGTAATGTTGTGGGGCCACAGAAGTAGAAGCTTCTTGTGAATAAAACCTCATGGAGTGTTGTTTTAATTGCTCTTCTTTTAACTACAATTCCTCTTTTAATTTTGTGATTTCCTTCACGCTTGCTAATGCTTGTGCACTAGCTTTTTGTAATGCCTCTTCGATGGTATTCAACTGCTCTTTGTACCTTTCTTCCCTTTCTTCTATCTCTTTTTCCATTTCTTGAGTTTTATCGAGGGATTTTCATAACTCTTCCTCTTTTCTTTTTCTTTTTTCCTCAATAAATTGCATATTTCTTCTTTCTTGTTCCAGTTCAGCTTCAATTCTTGAAAATTTCATTTCTCTTATCAATTCCTTTGTTTCTAATTCTTCCTCATTCTATTTTTCATGGATTTCTTCTTCTTCAACTATTGGCTCTTTTCCCTTTCTCCTCTCAACAGTTGGGGAAGGTGTAGGAGATATTTCGGCTTCCTCTTCCTCAAATTCCTCAAAGGCTTCCACTTCTTCTGACTGTGTTTCAAATTCTTCAACATATTCATGAACCTCGGTTATCAGGGTTCTTTCAGGAGATGGCATTGGACCTTCAGGAGGGCTCTGGGGTTGCTCAAGGGACTGCACTAGTGTTTGGGTTTCTTCATGGGCTACAAAATTTTCTTTAGGGCTTTCGGAGACAGGGGTTTCAAATGTAGGTGTTTCTTTAGGATTCGACACAATGGTCTCAACATTACTAGGGCTCTCTTCATTCAAGTCTTTTTTTCTCTTTGGAGGCACTACGGGTTACCCTAGAAGACTCATGTAGCTTTCTTTTACCCTTTTTCTGCTCTCCTTTGGAAGATTCACCTTTTTATACTTTTGGCCTTTTTGTCATGGGCCCCTTTGTGGGTTTTCCTTTTTGTTTTTCTATGGGTGTGAACAAAAATTCTAGCCAACCCTGTTTCCTAGACTCTTTCTTTCAGAAATGATGCTTAATTATCAAATGAATTAACCCATGGTATTTTATGGAAGATTATCCTCTAGATTTAACCCAGGAAATCATTGAAGAAATTTGTTGAAACAAAAATGCTAGCAAATTGATTCTAGCAAAGGATTTTGTGTCTCCATACCTCAAATGTATTAACAGTCACATTCCTGGCCCAAATATAGTGTCGTATTTTCCTTCACATGTGAAGAATTTCATGACCCACATTGTAGTCGTTCTCCAAGGTTCTTCTAAACTATTTCAAGTTATTCCTTGTTGGTCTCCTTTATGTATGAGAATCACTAGATTATGCTCTAGTTCGTGGTGAAATGTTGCCACCAATTTATCAAACTTTACGTAGCCCTTATTAACTGGTTTTTGTTGGAATTATGGATGCACAGTCCTTGAAGCTGCAATCTTCGATATAGGACCTTTAAGCCAGGAAAGATAATCAACCACCCAGAAAGTGTTGCAACTAGGCATGCACAATGGAGATTCAATATTGATATGATATGATATCTTGATTGATTACAAATGTACAAGATGCCTGAATATATAGGCATGAGCTAAACCCTAATATGCATGAGATGTTGCCATGTGTCTTGATCTAACAACATGTGACAACATGTGAACCCTAATGGTGATGATCATTAAATGATGAGATAAGTTCTAGAAGGAATCTTATCTCCTACAAATAAGGAAGGGAATATTATCCCATTTATTAAATGATTGATCTAATAATGCAACCTAGGACTTAATGATTAAAATGCAAGACCTAAGTTAACTTATGCTAGTGTAATAATTAATTAATTACACCAATAGTTTTCCTTCAGCAGGAATTCCTAAAATTTCACTTATAATTTCAAGATTAACTTCAATAATTTCTCCTCTGACTCTTGTGACATTTACGTGAAAATTCCTCACAAATTCCTCCACAATTTCTTGTTGAAAACCCTCATACTTTAGAATAAAATTCAACCATCCTACTTCACTCAGTATCCTCTTGGTTTCAAAATCAATTGTAAATTTTTTTGGCTCTACATTTCTTGTGTTCCCCATATTTTCTGTCAAAAATGGCAGACTTCAAAAATGGTGGACTTCAACTGGCAAATTGAGCTTTTTACACAATATCCAAAATGATCTTTTCTTGATTTTGAAGTAGCTATTTAAAAAATGACATGACATGTCATTAATTCCTTGCATTAAATTCCTTTTCTACTTCGGATGAATCGCATGCCACAATTTACAGTTGCAATTCAATTTGCAAAGTTGGCGGCATTCCTTACACATGTCAGCTTTTATTTTGAAATATTTTTGAAAAGATAGGCGAATCTCAACATGACCCGCAATCATTACGGACGTCATTTGAATGTCACATCACTTTATTACCAACTTCTCCACTGCTTTTTGAAATGATTACAAGATATTTATTATACTTATTAATAACAATATGGCAGAGATTTCTAAACTCATATATTTACCTATTTTACATTAGTTTAACTACCTTAGAAAATAGTATTCAAGAATAATATTCACATTAAATGTGCACCTTTATTTATTTCAAGCCTTTGAGATCTTCAGGAGCCTTCAGGAGCTCTCAGGATTTTTGGAACTTTAGGAGTCTTTAGGAGCTATCGAGCCAAATGGAGTCTTCAATCTTTAGGAGCTTTTAGGAGCTCTTCAAGAGAATTTAGGATCTTTCAGGAGTTAACTCAAATAGACCACCATTGTTGGTTTTCAGTCATCTTTTTTTATTAAAAAACAAACCGCCATTTACTGATTTTTGATTTTCTTTCTATTTTCCTAAGGCAAACCGCCATTTGCTAGTTTTCAATTTACCTTGTTTATTCATGTCTTCCTCAAAGTTTCAAAGATCTCTCATGGAAGAGATATCTTCCAAGAGAAAATGTTCAATTCTATGTTGTAGATCATCTAAAAATTTCTCCTTTGATGTTGGCTTATGATATGTTTTCAATCGACGAACATTAACTAGCATAACTCTCTTTTCTCCATCAATTGGTACTAATTGAACAACTCCATTTTTAAATACTCGATCTATCTCATAAGGTCCTAACCATCTTGTATGGAATTTCCCCTTAAACTCTTCAAATCTGGAGTCAAATAATAATGTCCAATCTCCTTCTTTGAACTACCTGGACACACTATGCTTATTGTGTCATTCCTTTCTTTGCTTCTGAATTACCTCTGTATACTGAAGATCCTCCATTCGCATCTCATCAAGTTTATTGAGCTAAAAAGTTCTACTTTTCTCAGACTCTAGTAAATCAATTCCAATTTCTACTACTGTTTTCAATGTTTTGAATTCAAATTCTATTAGCATGACTAGTTTTTTCCCATACACAAGTTCATATGGAAAAAATCCATTTGTTGTTTTCCATGTGGTATTATAAGCCCATACTACTTCATCTAACCTCTCTACCCAGTCTATTTTCCTTAAAGAAATAGTTTTTGTCAAGATGTTCTCTAGTTCTTAGTTAGTGACTTCAACTTGTCCATTCGCCTGAGGGTGATATGGAAAATATTTCCTATGGGTCATCCGATATCTCTGCAAAAAGGCTTCCATCATTACTGATACAAACTATGGTCCTTGGTCTGAAACAATTTCTCTTGGTGTACCAAATCTTTGAAGAATTTGCTTGTACATAAAATCTGCAACTTTATCCTCTCTTGTTGCTAGTAATTCTTTCACCTCAGCTCATTTTGTTGCATAATCAATACAAAAAAGTATATAATGTTTCCCTTTAGAAGGTGGATCAACAAGTCCCACAAAATTGATTCCCCAATTTTCAAACGATTCTAGAGCTATTTGTGGTTGAAATGGAATCTCCATTGTTGGGGTGGGTCTTCACATCCTCTAACATTCATCACAGTGCTTAACAAAGAATGTAACATCCTTTATCATTGATAGCCAATAGTAACCAACTCCTAAGATTTTATGAACTGTTCTTACCACCGAATAGTGTCCTCCTTTTGGCTCATGATGGTAGGCATGTACTACATCATAGACATCTAGCTCAGCTACACATCTGCCAAGAACATGATCAGGGCTCATTTTAAATAAAAGACCATTAATCCACTAAAATCTAGAACTTTCACGAATTAACCTTCTTTTTTGTTTATGACTGAAGTGATTTGGACACTTCCCTATTATAAGGTAATTTTCCAAATCAGCAAACCATGGTGGATGAATTGATATTGCAAATATATGTCAATCTAGAAATGTGTGATCCACTAGCTCTTGATCATCCTGCAAAACAATTTTGGAAAGGAAGTCAGCAACAACATTATCCTTTCCAAGCTTATCTATGATAGTAACATCAAATTCCTGCAACAACAGTAACCATCTAATAATGTGTCCACCTACTACAGCCTTGTTCATCAAATATCTAATTGCAGCATGGTATGTATGTACGTAAACTTTTTAACCTATAATATAATGCCTGAATTTTTTTATTGCATATACTATAACTAAAAATTCTTTTTTTTGTTGTTGTATAATTTCTTCCAGCATGATTTAGATTTTTTCTAACATAATAAATTGCATGCATGGCATCATTGTCATCTTTTTGTCCTAATACTACTCCAATAGCCAAATTGGATGCATCAGCATGTATGTGGAATGGTTCTCCCCAAACAAGTCCTTTATTAATTGGAGAAGTTGTTAAAGCTATTTTAATTGTCTCAAAATATTTTTGGCAATCTTTCGTTAGTACAAACTCCTCTTCTTTCTTGATCAATGTAAACAAGGGTCCAGTAATTTTACTAAATCCTTCTATAAATCTTTTGTAATATCTAGCATGCCCAAGAAAACTTCAAACACCAGTTTGGTTCTTAGGGATTTCAATGTTCTGTATGATCTCAACTTTCTTGGGATCAACTTTTATCCCCTCTTTTGATATGTGATGTCCCAGAACAATACCCTTTGTCATCATTATTGAACTTTTTTCATCATTTAAGGACAACCTATGATCTTTACATCGATGTAAAACTTTTTCTAAGTTTTTAAGGGCCTCCTCAATTTTTTTTGCATGAACAGTAAAGTTGTCCATGTATACTTCAACACACATAGTGGTGAAATCTGCAAAGATAGCAAGGACTACTCTTTGAAAAGTGGCTAGCACATTACACAATCCAAATGGTAAATTTGTACAAGCGTATGTACCCCAAGGACAGGTAAAAGTAGTTTTATCTTGATCTTCAAGGGCTACTTGGGTCTAATTGTATCAACTGAAGCCATCAAGAAAAGAGAAATAATTATTTCCCGCTAGGTTATCAAGTACTTGGTTAATGAATGGCAATGGGAAATGGTCCTTCTTTGAGGCTTTATTCAATTCTCTATAATCCACATACACACGCCATTTCCCATTTTTCTTGGGTACAATAACCAATGGAGAAACCCACTGACTATCTGATATTGGGTAAATGAATCCTACTTTGAGCATCTTTTTATTTCTTCTTTAACAATGTCATGAAGAACAGGATTGATTCACTTTTGACCTTGTCTAATTGGTCTTACATCTTCAGTGTATATGTGATGACTACAAATTGAAGGATGAGTTCCTCTCATATCCATATACTCCCAAGCAAAAGCTTCAGTGTTTTTTTCTAAAGTTTCCTCCAAATTTTTTTCTCATGTTGGGGATAAAGATGAATTAATGTTGAGAGGTTTATCTCCAGCTACTTGAATTTCTTTAGTTCCATTTTTAGAATCCTCAAAATTTTCAACAAGTGTATTTAGAGGACAAGAGTGTTGTTGATGCAATGTTGCTTCAAATTTTCCTTTCTTAATTGGATCATTTTCTTTAGGAGTAAACTTGTGTTCTTCACATTCTTCAATATGTTCAACCAAGGTAACCATAGCTAACTCAACAATGCCATCACCTTCTGATTCTATATCCTAATCAACCCAAATTTGATTGTTTGGTTGAATTGATGGTTGTGTTGGTGGATAGAGTGATAATTCTTTTTGCTTCTAACCATTTGAAATGATCATACTTCCAAATCTACAATCTATTAAGGCAGCATCAGTAGTTAACCATGGTATTTCCAAGATGATTGGATAACTATAATCTTTCTTTATAGCTTTAAGAACCAAAAATTCAACTGGATAATCCCATGTTTCAATGGTGACCATGATTTCTTCTATGATACCTTGAGGTTTGGTAGTAGATTGGTCAGCTAATTGTAAAATAGTAGTTGTTAGTTGAATAGTTGTCATTCCCAACATTTTGACAATATCAGATGTGATAACATTTATGGCAGCTCCTAGATCAATTAGAACATTGGAAATATCTATTCCATTAATACACAAGGTTATTGCAGGACTATCAAGGTCATTATATTTTTGAGGAAGCAATCTTCCTGATAACACATCAGTGAGTTTTGTCCCTATTTGAATTGTAGAAGGTAATTTCTTTTTCCTCCCTAGAGTTTTCATGCAAAGGGATTTAACTAACTGATTTATCTCTGGTATATCTTTAATGGCCTGTAACAGTGGTATTTCAATGTTAATCTTCTTCAATTCACAAAGAAGTTGAAAATCGGCTACGTTCATGTAATTGGGTTGGGAGATTTCAGAAGTGACCTTTTCTTCCTTCAATCTCTCAGGGTAAGGTGTCTGGTTGACATTTTGTTCTTCCTCAAAGTTGTGTTTTTCTACCAAATTCTCATTATCTTCCCCACCTTCTTGAACTTTTTCTGCTGGCATATATTGGACAGTTTGATTTCTCAATTCAATATCATTAGCATCAATAACGTTCAAATTAGGGGGATTTGCATCATTACGGTTATTTTTTGGATTTGCAACCAGTTGAGCTAGCAATTGAGGTTAGTTTACCTGGTCATTAGTAGGATTAGGGGCACTTATTACTAGAGATGTTTTTTCCCCAGGGATGTTTTTGCCCCTGATTTCTCCATGGTTGGAATTGCGTTTGATTTTGTTGCCATGATGGTTGATTTGACTACCACTGCAACTATTGATTAGCTTGCCATTGTGACTGGTTCCATTGAGGATTCATCCATTCAGGTTGACCCCAATATGTAGGTGGTGGTTTTGGTTGATATGGAGGGATCCATTGGTTATGGTTCTGCCAAGGGTTTTGATTTCAGTTAGATGTAGAACCATACTGCCTTTGATTAGCATTATACCCTGTGTTTTGAGGTCTCTGGCCAACATAATTAAGCTCTTCTTCTACCACAAGTGGTTTCTTCACATTGCTCTTAATCCCAGCTAAAATATTATAGGAACTTCTTGAGTGTTGTTTCTCACAAATCTCATAGATATCAACTTGATTCAATGGAAATTCTCTTAAAAGGTGTTTCCCCTACACTTGGAATAATAAATAGACAAATATTTAGTGTTCTTATCTCCTTGCATGTTGAGATGAAGAAGTAAATCAATTTGCATGTTTGCTAATTCCTCCATTACTTCTGACACATCAGTAGTATAAGCTTTGTTTCTTCTAGAGTTTCCAGTTCCTACCCTAGTTCTAGAGTAGTTTCTACATATCTCAACAATATCATCCAAGGAAAGCTTATTAATGTCTCCTTTCCCCATAAGATTCAAATACTCTCTTGATTCATCATCAATTCCTCTCAGGAAAATTATTTTACTAATTTCACCATCCAATCCATTAGTACACCTCTAATTCACAAACTAGAATCTATCAACATAATCTTCTAAAATTTTGTCCTCCATTTGTCTTATTAGAAACAATTCCTCCTTTCTATCCCTTACTCGACAGTAATCTTGGTATTTATTCAAGAACTTAGTTTCCATTTGCTGCCAAGTTCCAACTGTTCCTGCACCTAAACCCATGAACCATCGTAAAGCTGACTCTTTCAAGGTAGAAGGAAATAACTTCAACTTCTAATTATCATTTGTGTAATCATAGGTCTGGCATAAAACTTTGAACTCAAAAAGGAATTGATCAGGATATTTTGAATTTTTTCCCCTAAAGGTAGGTAAAACTAAGGGTGAAATATTCTTCATAGGAGGCTTACCAATCTATCTTTCAAGATTTATAGGATATGAAAAGGTCCTATTTGGTGGAGGACGTACTGGTTAGTCACCCATTTCTTCTTCTTAAAATGGATCAATATTATCTTCTTGATTTTCCATCTGATGTTCTTGATTTTTTATCTGATGTTGTTGAATATCTTGTTCCTAATCAAAATCAATATTTCTTCAAAAATCAATGTTTCGTGGAAGAAGCCTCCCTAGATGGTCTCTATTTCGTCTCATCCATAATTCAAGTCTATCTTCCTTATCAATGCTAAGGCTTCACACTTAATGGCCAGATCTTTTATTCCTCAGCAACAGTGCCAAAAATGGCAAGGTCATTGATGTCACAACTTGCATTATTTAGTCAATTAATTATCGAACCAGGTGTGCCTCAGAGCTATATGTAATAAGAATGTTTGTCACAAATTTTTGGTGGGTTTTTCACTGTAAACAATGACTTCAAATGTCAATTTGACTCCTTCAGGAGCTTTTAGTAGCTTTGAAGAGTTCTCAAGAGCTCTTAGGAGCTGAACTTTAGCAACTAATTACTAAGGATCAACTCTATCTTATTTCATAATGTAAAGTTCTATCAACTTATTTTTTACTTCATTTGACTTGATTGAGACCGATTCATGGAAAATACTAACATTTATCTTAATTCTTAATCTAGAATTTGAAATCCAAATTTAATTCTAATTTACTTCAAAAGAAATATATCTTAAGATTTGCTGGAAAATAAATGCTATTTTAAAGAACAAAAATAAAGTGCAAGGAAATCATGATTAATCTAGAAAGCATAAATACTAATTTCCATGAACAAATTCCAAACAAATTTCAGTTTCATCTTTCCATAAGTTCCCTTCATTGCTTCAATTAAACTTAACAGATAATTACCAAACTTAATTCCTACAAACATCATCTAAATTTGATTATCTCAATAAACCCTACAACGAATCCAACAAACCATTATAACCATGATGAACTAAATTTAAAATATTTAAACATAGTTGTTGAGAATGATTTAGACAGAATTAACATTCTATATTTTAACATCCAATGAACTATAAATGATTCAAACAACTTAACATTCTAGATTCAAATATTAATGAATAGAATTAAAATAAACTCAAAAGAATACCACACAAGATCAATTCCTTTGATTATCTCAATAAACCCTACAACGAATCCAACAAACCATTATAACCATGATGAACTAAATTTAAAATATTTAAACATAGTTGTTGAGAATGATTTAGACAGAATTAACATTCTATATTTTAACATCCAATGAACTATAAATGATTCAAACAACTTAACATTCTAGATTCAAATATTAATGAATAGAATTAAAATAAACTCAAAAGAATACCACACAAGATCAATTCCTTTGGTTGAGCAGGCCCTACTCTTCCTCCAGTAAGATCTCTTAACACAGTAATTTGAGTTAACTTCTTATATTCACTCAAATTGATCAAATAGCAATGTAGAACAGAGTATTGCAACCATTACAAAATTCTAGTTGAAAATTATCTAACTCCTTTCTAAATCCTAAACATGGATATTTATAACTATATTCTTATTGAATTTGAAACATGGCATCAACTACTAAGATTCAAGGTGTCTAAACTAGATATTTAAATAAAACTAAAGCATAATTAAAATAGGACTGAGAATAGACATAGAGAGAAATTCCAGATCAGCGCTGGGACTAGAAGTTCCTAAACCGACTAAAAGAAGTTGATTTGGACTTTAGTGATTCATCATCCAACTGAGCCGATCAATGGTGTGATTGTCTTCATTTGATTAAATAGGGAGTTTAACTTTATCATCAATCATTAGTCTTTTAAATACCCTGAATAAAACCCTTAAGAAAAGGATACCAATTATGACAGTAAAAGATTAAAACTGCATAATTAACACATCAATATCATCACAAAAGCAACGCATTTAATATAAAGCATTACCTCAAATATATCTACCAAATTAGCCAAACATAAAGCAAAGTAAATATACTAGTCTATAGTCTACTACTAGCCATGTTAATTAATAAAATAAACAATTATTTTAAACATAAAATGACTATGTGAAAGTATCTTTGAGCCCCTCATCACTCTTCCTACATATTCACCCTAGAAGCCCATATTATTTTCTGAAAACTAGAGTAAAACCCAAGAGTCCAAGTTGTAACGATCACAAGGAAAGAAAATCCATATTTTAAAAAATATTGTCACCCAAATAATATAGGAATACATAGCCTTTCTAATAAATTCACCCATCGATTAGAATAACAAAGAAATATTATTAAGAAAAAATACATGCAATCAAAGGATATAGCAAGAAATTACCAACTAATATAAATTGGTGCATGTTATAGCTAGGTAAAAATACATTAATAAAGAGAAGGTGAAAGATTATGAAAAATACAAGCTGTGAGCTATCTAGATAAGAATGGGCCTCCAAATCAACTTATAGGAGTAAATATCTACAAAAATCATAAAATAATCTCTACATATCAACTATGTTATTGAAAGTAACAATAACAACATGAAATATGATGTTCAACAAAAATAAATAAAGAGCTCTACAACTTTCCTACTCTTGCAAGTTTAAATTTCCTTTGCACATGGTGCCCACTTGTGAGGGGAGGGGGGGACTATCCCCCCAAATCATGCGCCTCCTAATCTGCTTGGTTTTTTTGGGGACTCTCAAGATTCACCTTCACGAGATTTCTCTACTTTTGAGGATATTATTGTACCTGTTATCCTTATTGTCCCCTTGGTGACTAGTCATGAGGTGGTCTTTTTCAATAGGTTTACAACATCCACTGATAATGTGGGTGGGGTCGCTTTCTCTCCTCCTTGTTTCTCAAAAATCAACTACTATAAAGGTCAAATTCTTGGTGAGTCATTGGGCATTAGTAGTGTAGAGGCTACCCATGAATACTTGGAGTTGTATGAGGGTTTTTTTTATCAAGCTCCCTAACTTGGTTGTGAATAGAATCCTCTCCTCAATGAATAACTCTCTATTGGGAATTTTTTTTCTTTTTTCCCTAGCATTGACATGGTTTACCAATGGATGTCCACATACTAACAGCTTAAGGAAGTGTTTCCACAAGTGTTATTCTTGGTGGCCTAGTCCTTTTCAAATTCACTTCTAATGAAGATCGCATTGTAGTCCTTGCTCTGGGACCTTGCTTCTATGGTAAAAATAGCTTGTCCCTATGTCATTGGAAGTTGGGTTTTGACTGAGTTGTATATTTAAATAGAATAGCTCCAGTTCAAATCCACCTACCAGGTCTTCCACTTGAGCTTTGGGATGAAGAAATTTTCAAATGGATTGGCAACTCTTTTGACCACTATGTCCCTGCTAATGGGGTGACAAAGGCCAAGTCCAAGTTATTTTTCACCCACTTTTATGTTAATGTTGACATAAATAAAACTCTTCCCAACCTTATTACCCTCCAATCAAAGCTTTTAAAATGGTCCCAACCCATCCAATATGAGAATTCTACTCTTTTTTATCAAAATTGGTCAAGATTTAGTCATCTCTTTACTGAATGCAAAGCCCCTAAAAAAAATCTATAAACTTAAGGACCCTATTTCTCTTCTTTTGGATGAGGGAATTGACTACCCCTTTATATAGGACCTCCTTACTATCATGAAGTCCCATGATAATGAATCCCTTAAAAATTATCTTGAGGTGGAAGTTTCCCTAGCTTTGCAGTCAGATCCCCTAACTAATGTAGTTGCTTAGCCCTTCGTGCCTCTCTTTGTTAAGGAAGGAGAGATCCCCAACCCCACTCATGCTATTGTTGGCTAGTCTCTTGACTCCTAGAGTGTCCTAAATGATGGGATACCCAATCCCAACCCTCCACCCCTCCTAAGGTTCCTCTTGCTAACCTTCTTGTTCAATGCTCCTCATTTGTTGGTAAACAACAAAAAAGAAAACCAGGAATTAGAAAAATGATGTGGGAATGGATTCAAAAGTAGGGATGCCCTCCCAATGTCAAACAATATAGAAGGATGTAAGAAGAGAGATTTCTTGTGGAAGGAAAAAGAACTTAGAAACAACCTCTACCAAACACTATAAATGAAGTTCCTCTATTGGATTATGAGAGGCCTAAATAGCCCTAAAAATAGCACTCTCTCAAGACTTGTATCCTTAAGAATAAGATAGATATCATGTTGATATAAGAAGTTAAAATGAATCATGCTACCTTCCAACATATGGGAAACTTTATTTGGCCTAGGGCCAAGTATTTTATAAGTGATGCTCAAGGACCCTCTCGTGGTGTTGTGAATATGTGGGACCCGATGGTGGATTTTGGGTCTCTAATGTCAATCTCTATCAGTAATCTAGTTGTAAAATTTTCCAACCCTCTTTTCTCTTGGGTCCTTATTGATGAGAGCATCTGAATACTTTCATTTAAAGCACTTAATGTTTAAAAGACTTGTTATTTTTGTTAATTGACATAACTAGTGGTAGATTATAGATTAACATATTTACTTAGTTTTCTTTATGTTTAGCTAAATTAGTGGATATATTTGAAGTAATGGTTTTTGTTAATTGTGTTACTTTATGATGATATTTGTTGAGATAATTATGTTGGGTTGATCTTTTACTACCATAATTGTTATCCTTTTCTTAAGGGTTTTGAACAAGGTATTTTAAAGATTGATGATGTGATTAAACTCTCTATTTAATCATGATGGATGAATACACCATAGATGGGCCCTATTGGATGATGATTCACTCATGTTCAAATAGACTTCTTTATAGTCGGTTATGGAACTTACACTTCCAGCGCCAATTTGGCATAGTTCTCTTTAGTCCAGTTTCAGTTATGTTTTAGTTTTATTGCAATCTTTAGTTGGTCACCTTATGTCTTGGAAATTAATGCCATGTTAGAAATCTAATAAGGATATTCTTATAAATATCCATGTTTCAGTTTTAGTTAGGGGTTAGATAATTTCAATCAGATCTTTATAATTTCAACAGCAATACTTTGTTTTGCGTTCTACTTTTGATCAATGGGAATGAAAGCAAGGAGTTAATTCAATCTTTTTGTTAAAGGATCTTACCTGAGGAAGAGAAGGGCTCACTCAACCTTTGAAATGATCTTGTGTTGGTATTTTGTTAAGTTATGCTATTTCTAATTCATTCATATTAAATCTGAAGTAGATATTAATTCTGAATTGTTAAGTTGTTAAACCATTTTCTGACTTAGTGAATGTTAATTTTGGATAGTTACTTCTGCTCAAATTACTTTCAAGTTTCAGTTTGTTATGGTTAGATTAAGATTTTTGGAATCATTATAAGGTTTATCAGATTAATTGGATTTAGATGTTGTTCAAAGTAGTTAAGTTTGGTGTTTATTTATTAAGTTTCATTAGAAGCGATGATAGGAACTTATGGAAAGATGAAGTTGGAGTTTGTTGAAAGTCTATTCATGGAGATTAGTTTTTATATTTTCTAGAATAATCGTCATTTCTTTGCAAATCATTTATGTTCCTAAAATAGTGTTTAATTTCTAGCAATTAATTATGGATTTGTTTTAAAAGCAAAATAGAATTAACTTGGATTTTTTGTTTTAAATTAAGAATTAAAGTAATCATTATTTGTCCCCATGAATCGGTCTAAGTCAAGTTCAATAAAATTAGAAATAAGTCAACAGGAATTTAAATTATAAAATAAGATAGAATTAAACCTTAGGAATCAGTCACTGTAGTTCAACTCCTCAGAGCTCCTGAAGAGCTCCTAACAGCTCCTGAAAGCTCCTAAAGTAAGAAAATCGATACCTGAGGTTGTTTTTTATAGTGCGCAGCCCCTGCAAATAATTTGTGACAACTATCCTTATCACATATTGCTTTGAGACACACCCGATTTGATACATAATTGATTAAATGATGCAAGTTGTGACATCAACCTTGCCCATCATTTTTGGCATCGTTGTCGAGGATTAATTAAAAGATCTGGCTATTTAGTGTGAATCCTTAGTGTTGATAAGGAGGAGAGATCTGAATTGTGGATGAGACAAAACAAAGACAATCTAGGAAGGTTTCTTCCACGAAACAATGATTTTCATAGAATTATTGATTTTGATCAAGAACAGGACATTCAACAATATCAGATCAAAAATCAAGAAAATAATCAAGAACATCCAATTGAAAATTAAGAATAAAATAGAAATCCATTTCTAGGAGAAGAAATGGGTGACCAACCAGCACGTCCCCCAGTAAATAGGACCTTTTCAAATCCTATCAATCTTGAAAGATAACTTGATGAACCTCTTTTTACCCCTTGTTGAAGGCCCCTATGGCAAAGTTGGAAACGGCTTTACATAGGATTTAGAAATAAACCAACACAAATGAAACCTCAAATCGTCTTCAAAAACCCAATTTAGACTCCACAACAAGATGTGCAAGATATGTAGATTCCAAAAAAATAGTGTAGAAACCCTAATTCTGCAATAATTCGCTTAATTCTGCTTCAATTCTTCTGAAATCTAGACTGTAGTTTCTTCAATATTTTCTTCAAAAACCCTTTAAAAATCAGAAAAAAATTCACCAAAATCTGAAAGATATGCTCTTCCCAAAATCGCCTTTAAAATTGAGAAAAACCTTGCCTCTATGGTGCCAAGATCATGCTCTGATACCACTTGTTATGAAATAACTTTCACAACAGAAGAATATGATATGAAATATGCTGCAAATACTTGATAATAACTGAGAATAACAAGCCACTTTGAGGGGGAAAACCTCCAAATATCTCTAATGAGAACACACTTCACACTTGATGATGAAATAAGACTCACAACCTCCTATATATACCTATTTATGCCAAGGATATCACCTAGGCCGATTTAGACACACCTATATAAGACTTAGGCCAACCTAAACAACTAAATAACAATATACTAATGATAATATGACTTAATAGAGAGTTAAGATAGCCACAAGCCGACTATTCATAACTCGATGTATAATAATATTAAGGGCGTAGCAATCAGAGGTAATGGAGGAATTAGCAAACATGAAGACCGATCTGCTTTTGCATCTCAACGTGTAAGCAGATAAGAGAAGTACTAAAACATTTTCAATTTATTGCTTCGAATGTAGGGGAAAACACCATCTGAGAGAATGTCCATTAAATCAGGTTGAGATCTGTGAAATTTGTGAAAAATCACATTCAATAGGTTCATATAATCTTTTGGTTGGCATAAAAAGCAATCTAAAGAAACCACCAGTAATTGAAGAAGAGCTAAATTATGTTGTTCAAAGGCCTCAAAACTTAGGGTACAATTCTAATCAGAGACAATATGGTTCCACACCAAACTGGAATCAAAACCCTTGGCAGAACCAAAACCAATGGACCCCTCAATATCAACCACCTACTTATTGGAATCAACCCGAATGGATGAATCCCCAATGGAATCAACAGTCACAGTGGCAAGCCAATCAGTCCTCATGGAACAGAATCAAAACCAATTCCAACCATGGAAAAATCGGGGACAAAAATGCCCCTGGGGGAAAACACCTCCAACACTTAATGCCCCTAGTCCTCCCAATGATCAGGTGAACCAACCTCAAATTCCAGCTCAACCAGTTGCCAATCCATGAAACACACGTACTGATGAAAATCCCCCTAATGTGAATTATTGATGTTAATGACATACAGTTGAGAAATCAAACTGTACCAACTGCACCAGTAGAAGAAAATGAAAATTCAACTGAAAAATGAACATTGGAGGAAGAAAAAACTATCATTCAAGCTCCTTACCCTGAGAGATTAAAGGACAAGAAAAACACTCCTGAAATCCCTCCACCTAATCACATGAATGCAATTGATTCTCAACTTCTTAGAGAGTTGAAAAAGATTAACATTGAGATACCACTATTACAGGCAATCAAAGATCTACCAGAGATAAATCAGTTAGTTAAATCCCTTTGCATGAAACTCCAAGAAGGAAAAGGAAAATTCCTTCAACAATTCAAGTAGGGACAAAACTTACTGATGTGTTATCAGGAATATTTCTTCCACAAAAATATAATGATCCTGGTAGCCCTATAATAACGTTGAGTATTAATGGAATTGAAATATCAAATGTTCTAATTGATTTAGGAGTTGCCATAAATGTTATCACATCTTATAAAGTACAAAAACTTGGGATGACAACTATTCAACCAACAACAATTGTTCTATAGTTAGCTGACCAATCTACCACAAAACCAGAGGGTATAATAGAAGAAATCATGGTTACCATAGACACATGGGATTATCTAGTTGACTTTTTGGTTCTTAAGGCCAGAAAGAAATATTTTGGATATTCAATCATCTTAGGCAGACCATGGTTGGCTACTGCTGCCACTTTAATTGATTGTAGATCTGGAAGCATGATCATATCAAATGGTCAAAAACAAAAAGATTTGTCACTCTACCCACCAACATAACTGTCAATTCAACCAAACACTCAACTTTGGGTGGATGAAGATTTAGAGTTGGAAGGTGATGGTATTGTAGAGTTAGCCATGGTTACTATAACTGAACATGTTCAAGAATGCGAAGAACAAGAGTTAACTTCAGAAATTGAAAGAGAAAACTACCAAACAACATTAATGGACAAAATTCTTGTCCTCTTAATACTCTTGTTGAGAAATCAATCGATTCCACCACAAACACCAAAGAGATTACAGTAGCGGAGATAAATCTCTCAATATCAATTCATCCTTATCCCCAAAGCAAGAACAAGAATTGAAAGAACCTTTAGAAAAACACATTGAAGTGTTTGCTTGGGAATATACGAATATGAAAGGGATCCATCCTTCAATCTGTAGTCACCACATTTACACAGAGGACGTAAGACCAATTAGACAAGGACAGAGGCATATCAATCTTGTTCTTCGTAACATTGTAAAAAAAGAAATAGAGAAGCTGCTCAAAGTAGGGTTCATATACCCAATCTTTGATAGTCAATGGGTTTCTCCACTAGTTATTGTTCCAAAGAAGAATGGTAAATGGCGGGTGTGCATAGATTATCGAGAATTGAATAAAGCCACAAAGAAATACCATTTCCCATTTACATTCATCGATCAGGTACTAGATAACCTAGCACGTAGCAACTACTTCTCTTTTCTTGATGGCTTCAATTCATATAACTAGATCCAAGTAGCCCTTAAAGATCAAGACAAAACTACATTTACTTGTCCTTGGGGCATGTACACATATACGGTCTTACCATTTGGACTATGTAATGCTCCTGCCACATTTCAAAGAGCAGTGCTAGCCATTTTTGCAGACTTCACCACTTCTTGTGTTGAAATTTATATGGATGATTTTACGGTCCATGCTAAAACATTTGATGAGGCACTTAAAAACTTAGAAAAGGTCTTACAAAGATGTAAATATCACATATTATCACTCAACCATGAAAAAAGTTCCATTATGATGACAGAGGGCATTGTTATGGGACATCACATCTTAAAAGAGGGGATAAAGGTTGATCCCAAGAAAGTTGAGATCATATAAAACATTGAAATCCCTATGAACCAAACAAGAGTTTGAAGTTTTCTTGGCCATGCTAGGTATTACAGAAGATTTATAGAAGGATTTAGTAAAATTGCATCACCACTATTTACCCTGCTCAAGAAAGAGGAGTTTGTATGGACTAAAGATTGTCAAAAATCTTTTGAGACAATCAAAATAGCCTTAACAACTCCAATCATTAAAGGACCTATTTGGGGAGAGCCATTTCACATACATGTAGATGCATCCAATCTAGCTATTGGAGTAGTGTTAGGACAAAAAGATGGCAATGATGCCATGCATGCAATTTATTACGTTAGTAAAAATCTAAATCCTGCATAAAGAAATTATACAACAACAAAAAGGGAATTTTTAGTTGTAGTATATGCAATAAACAAATTCAGGCATTATATTATAGGTTATAAAGTTTACGTACATACAAACCATGTTGTAATTAGATATTTGATGAACAAGGCTATAGTAGGTGGACGTATCATTAGATGGTTATTGTTGTTGCAGGAATTTGATGTTACTATCATTGATAAACCTGGAAAAGACAATGTTGTCGCTGACTTTCTTTCCAAAATTATTTTGCAAGATAATCAAGAACCAATGGATGATACATTTCCAGATGAAAATCTATTTGCTATATCAATTCATCCACCATGGTTTGCTAATTTGGAAAATTACCTGGTAACAGGAAAATGTCCAAGTCACTTTAGTAAAAAAAAAAGAGGTTAATTCGTGAAAGTTCTAGATTTCAGTGGATTAATGCTCTTTTGTTTAGACTATTCCCTTACCATGTTTTACGCAGATGTGTATCTGAGTTAGATGTTTATGATGTAGTACACACCTGCCATCATGAACCTGGAGGAGGACACTATTTGATAGTGAGAACAATTCACAAAATCTTAGGAGCTGGCTAATTTTGACCATCAATGACAAAGGATGTGTCATTCTTTGTCACACGTTGTGATGAATGCCAAAGGATGGGAAGACCCACACTGACCATGGAGATGTTGCTTCAACTGCAAATAGCTCTAGAACCATTTGAAAAATAGGGCATCAATTTTGTGGGACCTGTCGATCCACCTTCAAGAGGGTAATGTTACATCCTTGTTTGTACTAATTATGCAACAAAATAGGCTGAGGTGAAGGCATTACCAGTAGCAACTAAAGATAAGGTTGCATATTTTCTGTACAAACAAATTCTATAGAGATTTGATGCACCCAAAGAAATTATTACAGACCAAGGACCACAGTTTGTATCAGTAATGATGGAAGCATTTTTGCAGAAATACCAGATGACTCATAGAAAATATTCACCATATCATCCTTGGGCGAATGGACAAGTGGAGGTTACTAATAGAGAATTAGAGAATATTCTAACAAAACTAGTTCCATTGAGGAAAACAAACTGGATAGATAGGTTGGATGAAGTAGTGTGGGCCTATAATACTACGTGGAAAACAACAACTAGGTTTTCTCCTTATGAACTATTGTATGGAAAGAAACTAGTTATGCCAATTGAATTTGAATTAAAAACATTGAAGACAGCAGTAGAAATTGGAATTGATCTACTAGAAATAGAGAAAACCATAATTTTGTAGCTTAATAGACTTGATGAAATGAGAATGGAGACACTTCAGCATATGGAGGTGATTAAAAAGTAGAGGAAGGAATGGCATGATAAACATATTGTGTCCAGACAGTTCAAAGTAGGAGATTGGACATTGTTATTTAACTCCAGATTTGAAGAGTTTAAGGGGAAGTTCCATACAAGATGGTTAGGACCGATAGATCAGATATTTGAAAATCAAGTTGTCCAATTAGTACCAATTGATGGAGAAAAGAGAGTTATGCTAGTGAATGGTCATCATCTGAAAACATATCATAAGCTTGCATCAAAGGAAGAATTTTTAGATGATCTACAACATAGAATTGAAAATTTCCTCATGGAAGATATTTCTTCCATGAGAGAGGGTCTCTAAACTTTTGAGGAAGGCATGAATAAACAGGGTAAATTGAAAACTAGCAAATAGCAGTTTACCTTGAGAAAAATGGAAGTAAATTGAAAACTAGCAAATGGCAGTTTGCTTTCGAAAAAAAAAAGAGAGAGATGACTGAAAAACAAAAAATGGCGGTCTATCTAAGTTAAATCCTAAAGGCTACTAAAGAACTGCAAAAGGCTCTTGAAGATTGAAGACTCTGAAGATTTTGTTTGGATCGATAGCTCCTAAAGGCTCCTGAAGAGCTCCCAAAAATCTCCTGAAGGCCAAAGACTCTAAGGACTCTATTTCGCTCAACAGCTCCTGATGACTCCTAAAGTTCCAAAGCTCCTGAGAGCCCCTAAAGGCTCCTGAAGCACTCCTGAAAATTTGGACGATCTCGAAGGCTCTCAACTCATGTAATTCCAAAGCTCCTGAGAGCTCCTGAAGGCTCCTAAAGAACCCCTAAAGGCTCCTGAAGAACTCAAAGGCTTGAAATAAATTAAGGTGCACATTTAATGTGAATATTACTTTTGAATATTTTCTAATATAGTTAGACTAATTTAAAATAGGTTAATATTTATAAGTCTAGAAATATTCACCATACTGTTAATTAATGATGATAATAAATCAACTTTTAATCATTTCAAAAAGTGGTGGATGGTTGATGTAAGGAATAATGTGACATTGGATGATGCCAGTCAATAATAACGGATCTTTTCATGATTCGGTTGTCTTTTCAAAAATCCTTCCAAGTATAGATTGACATGTATAATGAACACCACCAACCTTGTGAATTGAATTGCAAGCTTCATGTTGTTGTGTGTGAATCATCCTGAGCAGTGAAGGAAATAAATGCAGAAAGTTAATGGCACATCATGTCATTTTCAAATTGGTTGCTCCCAAATCAAGAAAAATCATTCCACATTTTTGGTAAGTAATTCAGACTGCCAATTGAAGTCTTCCATTGCAGAAGTCCACCATTGTTGACAGAGAAAGATGGGGAATAAGAGAAATTTTGAGCCAGAGAACTTCAATCTTGACTCAGAAACCAAAATATTGCTAGAAGAAGCTAGGTGGCTAAATTTTGTGATGCAGTATGAAGGTTTCTAGCCATAAATGGTTGGGGAATTTGTGAGAAACCTTAATGTGAATGTCACTAGAGTAAGGGGAGAGATAATTGAAGGTACTCTATAAATTATAAGTGAAATTTTTGGAATCCTAGCTAAGGGAAAACCAGTTAACAAGGGTCGAGTTAAAATGGAGAAATTGGTGGTTGTGTTTCACCAAGAGCCAAAAAGAAGGTTGAAAATTCAAATGCACAAAGGAGACCAGCATGGCATAGCTCATAATAGTTTGGAAGAGCCATGGAGAATTACTGCGATGTGGCTCATGAAGTTCTTCACCTGCGATGGGCAGTATGGCACGATATTAGGTCCTGGAATGCGGTTATTAATAAATTTGAGGTATGGTCAGACAAATCCTTCTGCTAGGATAAATTCGCCAGCGTTTTTGTTTCATCAAATCTCTTCCATGATTTTGAGAGTAAAGGCTAGGGGTGAATCTTCTATAAAATACTAGGGATTGATACATTTGATAATTAAACACCATTTCTTAAAAAAAGAAACTGGGAAGCAAGGCTGGTTAGAATTTTTGTCTGCACCTATAGAAAAGCCAAAAGGGAAACTGACAAGGGGACCCACAGCTAAAAAGGAAAGAATTGAGAAATGGGAATCTTCTAAGAAAAGGGGAAAATAAAAATCACAAGAATTTTCTAGGATAGGTCATACTAGTTCCAAAAAGAGGAAGCAAGAAATACATGAGGAAAGCCCTAGCCATGCTGAGACTATAGTGTCCACCCCTAAAGAAACAACAAAAGTTTAAACTCCTGTTTCAGAAAGTCCAAAAAAAACTAATGTAGGCCATGAAGAAACCCATACACCAGTACAATCTCCTGAATGGCCCCAAAGTCCTCCTAAAGACCCAATGCCTACTCTTAAAAGACCCCCTGTTTTTGAAATTCATTACTCTACTGAAGAGTTTGAAGCACAAACTGAAGAACAAGAAGCATCTAAGGAATTTGAAGTAGAGGAAGCCGTGAGATCCCCTACACCTCCTCCAACTGTAGAGAAAAGAAAAGGAAAAGAAATATTGATTGAAGAAGAAGAATCCCATGAAAAATTAAATGAAGAGGAGTTAGAAACTGAAGAACTATTGAGGGCTATGAAAATGCCATGACTAGAAGCTGAATTGGAACAAGAAAGGAAAAACATGCAATTCCTTGAGGAGAAATTGAGAAGAAGAAAAGAAGAATTGTAACAATCTTTCAGCAAAACTCAGGAAATGGAAAGGAAAATTGAACAAAATGAAGCAAGGTTTAGAGAACAATTGAGTAAAACAAAGGATGCCCTGCAACAAGCTAGTGTACAAGCATTAGCAAATGCTGAAGAAATTTCAAAATTAAAGGAGGAATTGCAACAAAAGGAAGAGCAATTAAAATAGCAATCTATGTGGTTTTATGCACAAGAAGCCTCTACTTCCACAACTCCTTTGTGATACCTTGCTCTGCCTTCCATTATTTTTGATATTCCTTCCATTCCATTAGATATTCCTCCTTCAGCCCAATCTAGATATCTCTCATTGACGGCCTTGAAATATAAGGAATAAAATAGAGTATTGAAAGAGCAAGTACAAAAATTAGAAAAAGAAAAGAATGAGGTTGAGAGGAGACTTGAGCAAGTAGCAGAAATTGGTTTTGCAATGCTTTCCATGAGAAGACCAGTTGGGATGTATGCTTTTTTTCTCAGAGAGAATTTTCTAGAATGGAAACTAAATCAATTAATCTTGGGAAGAAGCCTAGATTACCATGAGGATCACAATTTTCTATAGGATTACTTTAATAACCATCCTGACATTCAAAATTTAATGTGTGAGTTTTACCAACATGGATTCTTAATGGGAGACAATGATGACTCTATGTTGAATATTTATGTTGGTGAGCTTCAAATTAGATCATTTTTTTCTTTAATGCAAAATCAAATAGAATGGTCAAGTAGAATGGATAAATACAAGGAGGATCAGTTACCAATGAGACCCGAAATTCCTCATGTTGAAAAATATATCAAGGTTGTGCGAGCAGTGGTAAGGCTAAATCCAGTTAATCCCCTTTATTTCTCAAATTTGTTCAATAGTATTGTTGCATTCCATAATATTGAAGGAATACTTCCCCCATTAGCACTGCAATCCTGTGAGGAAAGGTACCAACTCATTCCAAAGACATTCAAAAGAAGGGAACCAATAATTCCAAATAATATCAGCTGGATTTTGATTAGAGTCAGGCATGTCATCACATTAATCCAGCAACAGAAAGAATTTTGGGTCGGCATGAGATTCAAAATGTTGATCATCATTATGCCAGCACCAAAGCTCAAGGAAATAAAAAATATACCAGCTGGAGTGTTAAGACCATGGTTTGAAAAGCTCAGGAAAAACCATGGCTTTGCACTCAATACTAGATTACCAGATCAGTACAGGGATGGTGTATTCGACTATTACATTTGGATGGAGGCACTTAACAAAGAAAAAGAGAACACTGTAGTTCTTGATGAGGAACCATGAGGACATGGTCCAGAACAAGTGGGGAAGAAATGATGAGAGCATCTAAATACTTTCATTTAAAGCACTTACTGTTTAAAAGACTTGTTATTTTTGTTAATTGACATAATTGGCGGTAGATTATGGACTAACATATTTACTTATTTTACTTTATGTTTAGCTAAATTAGTGGATATATTTGAAGTAATGGTTTTTGTTAATTGTGTTACTTTATGATGATATTTGTTGAGATAATTATGTTGTGTTGATCTTTTACTACCATAATTGTTATCCTTTTGTTAAGGGTTTTGAACAAGGTATTTTAAAGATTGATTATTTGGTTAAACTCTCTATTTAATCATGATGGATGAATACGCCATAGATGGGCCCTGATGGATGATGAGTCACTCAAGTCCAAATCAACTTCTTTATAGTCGGTTATGGAACTTACACTTCCAGTGCCAATCTGGCATAGTTCTCTTTAGTCCAATTTCAGTTCTATTTTAGTTTTATTGTAATCTTTAGACCTTATGTCTTGGTAGTTAACGCCATGTTAGAAATCTAATAAGGATATTCTTATAAATATCCATGTTTCAGTTTTAGTTAGGAGTTAGATAATTTCAATCAGATCTCTATAATTTCAACAGCAATACTTTGTTTTGCGTTCTACTTTTGATCAATGGGAATGAAAGCCAGGATTTAATTCAATCTTTGTGTTAAAGGATCTTACCCGAGGAAGAGAAGGGCCCACTCAACCTTTGGAACGATCTTGTGTTGGTATTTTGTTAAGTTATGTTATTTCTTAATCATTCATATTAAATCTGAAGTAGATATTAATTATGAATTGTAAAGTTGTTAAACCATTTTCCAACTTAGTGAATGTTAATTCTGGACAATTACTTATGCTTGAATTAATTTCAAGTTTTAGCTTGTTATGGTTAGATTAAGATTGTTGGAATCATTATAAGGTTTATCAGATTAATTGGATTTAGATGTTGTTCGAAGTAGTTAAGTTTGGTGTTTATTTATTAAGTTTTATTAGAAGCGATGATAGGAACTTATGGAAAGATGAAGTTGGAGTTTGTTGAAAATATGTTCATGGAGATTAGTTTTTATGTTTTCTAGAATAATTGTCATTTCTTTGCAAATCATTTATGTTCCTAAAATAGTGTTTAATTTCTAACAATTAATTATGGATTTCTTTTAAAAGCAAAATATAATTAATTTGGATTTTGTGTTTTAAATTAATAATTCAAGTAATCAGTAGTTGTCCCCATGAATCGGTCTAATTCAAGTTCAATAAAATCATAAATAATCCAACAAGAATTTAAGTTAGAAAATAAGATAGAATTAAACCTTAGGAATCAGTCGCTACAGTTCAGCTCCCGAAGAGCCCCTAACAACTCCTGAAAGCTCCTGAATCAAGAAAACCGATACCTGAAGTCATTTTTTACAGCGCACAACCCCCCCCAAAGAATCTATGACAACTATCCTTATCGCATATTTCTCTAAGACACACCCGGTTCAATACATAATTGATTAAATGATGCAAGTTGTGACATCAACGACCTTTCCCATCACTTATCAATATTTATTCCCCCAACTTTTGCAACACTAGTAAATTTTTTTGGAAGGACATCTCTTGGAAGATCATGGCTAATAAGAATTATTATTGGTTGATAGCAAGTGACTTTAATACCCCCCTTTTCTCTTTTAAGAAACTTGGGGGTTTGACTAACTAGAATGACACTATGGTCGATTTGGTGGACTTCATCAACACAATAGGCCTAATGGATATTGAATTATAGGGGCAGCTTTTTACCCAGACCAATCATAGGAAAGGTAATAGTATTATCCAATTCAAAATTAACCATTTTATGGTCTTCTCTAACTAGGACATTGGTTGCAACTCCAACCTAGTGGCCATGCCTAGGAATGTCTCAAATCATAACCCTCTACTTCTTTCATGGGCTAACAAACTCCGTAGGGGACCTTTTCCCTTATGAAATCATGTGGACTAACCATCCTAATTATAGATATCACATCCTTAATTGGTAGAACACCCCCTTCCAAGGTACGACAATGTACAAAATGTCCCAAAAATTGAACTTTATAAAAAATACGGTGAAGGGATGGAATAAGATTAATTTTGAAAATATTCTAGTGAAAAAGAAATAGTTGATTGCAAAACTTATTGATATCCAAATCCAAATTGATAATGGGGAAATTTTTGAGGCTACTCATCTTGTTGAAGAATCCTTAAGGATGAACTGGAAAGAAATCCTAAAAGGAGAAGATACTTTTTGGAAATAAAAATCAAGGATCCAATGGCTAAAGGAGGGAGATAGGAACTCTTCTTTCTTCCACATGTCTACTATGATAGATAGAAAAAAGAACATCTCATCCCTCAAGGATGATAATGGATTACAATTCATGGATGATATCCAAATTGGGAAAATGTCCTTTGACTACTTCCACTGGGCCTAATCTAATCAGTCCCTTATTGTGACCATGCAGTGGAAGAACAATTTTTAAACTGCCTACCAATCGCTTTGTCTCTTGAAGATAATGTCACCTCATGGCTCCAATCTCTAATTAAGAATTTAGACTTGATAATTTCTCTATGGGTGCTTATAAGGCTCATCTAAATGGGTTCCCTTCAAAATTCTTCTAAAAAATTTAGGACATGATTAGCTTTGACATCACTAGAATGGCCAAAGACTTCTTTTGTACTAGTAAAATCCTAAAAATCTCAACAACACTTACATTTCTCTTATCCCAAAATTTCAACATCTCATCGGTCTATTTGATTTAAGACCTAATAGCTTATAAAATATGGTCTATAATATCTTCTCCAAAGTGTTGGTGAATAGGATTAAATAGTTTTTGGGAAAATTGATCAATGTTAACCAAAAAGATTTTGTCCTTGGGTGCCAAATTCTTGATGCGGCTATTTCATCACATGACATTTTACATTTGATAGAAGGGAGCCTTATCCTTGGCATGACTGTCAAACTTGACACATCAAAAGCATATAATAGGGTTGATTGGGACTTCATGTTTAATTTCTTAAAGAAAGTGGGATTACACAAGCACTCAATCAGCCTTATAAGAGAATTTGTAACCACTGTCAAGTACTTAGTCCTTGTGAATGGAATTACAAGGGGTTTCTTTGGGGCTGAGCAGGGTATTCATCAAGGGGACCCCCCTTCTCCTTACCTATTTATATTGGTAGTAGAGGTTTTGGGAAGGAACATTCTAAAGCATATTGAGAATGGTGGCCTCAAAGGTGTCAAAGCTGCCTCAACTCTCCCTCCTTTTTCTCTACAACATTTTTTGGATGATACCATCCTTTTTGGCATTGCTTCAGTCTTTGAGACCAGGTGTTAGAAGAAGTGTCTTTCTAAATATGTTGAGGCCTCACGCCAATGTATCAATTATGATAAAAGTAAACTCTACTTATTTAACACCAATGTTGGTTTGAGGAGGAAAATTCAAGACACTTAGGCTATCAAAGTGATAAACTCCCTTGAATTTATTTGGGGCTCACCCTCACTAATAAAGAAGTTTTCCCATCATTCTGGAACTCTATATTGGAACACATACAAAACAATTGGCTAGTTGGAAAGGAAAACTATTGAGAAATGTTGGTAAGTTATAACTCCTTGATGACCCTCTCCAGGGAATCCCAGTTTACTTCCTCTCTCTTTTCAAAATCCATTCATACATTTTTTAGAAGTTCAAAAGAAATTAGAGGAATTTCTTGTGGTTAGACACAAAGGAAAGGAAAATACTAGCTTTAGTTAGCTCGAATATAGTCTACCTCCCAAAAAAGTGGAGAGGACTAGGTATTGGGAAAATCCCTCACCTAAATAAAGCACTGATGTCTAGGGTTGGTTGGGACCTAACCTTAAACAACAAAGATTGGTGTAATATTATAAGTTATAAGTATCTCATCCATACAAGGTTTCATAGTGCTCTTTGATCTAATATTCCTATGGGTCTCCCAGATTTGGAACAATATCCTCAAAGACCCAGTGTTTGATCTCTTTGGGCCTTAAATTGAAGTTTGGAAATGGTCATCTAATTCATTTCTAGGATGAAAGATAGTTGATCGACCAACCCCTCAGTATCCACCCTTCCTTTAAGGACTTGCAATTTCTGGTTAAAGGTTCCTTTGGCCATTTGGTCTCTAACTACTTATTAAACAATAAATCAAAAAAATATTTAGATATGTTGTCAAGGCCAAAATCACCTTCTCCAAAGAGCTTCGTTGCTACAATAAGATATCCAAAGGATCATGTTCCTTATATTCCCTATAGTGGATTATTTATTTTATTCCAAGTGGCCTAAGAGAAACTTTTATGTCAAATTGGCTTACAATATGTTGTTAAAGGGCAACAACTATAATGTTGTCTAGGGGAAAATCTGGAACAAACATCTCCTTCTTAAAAAAAAATTGGTGGATGGCCATGCATAAGATAATATTAACGTCGGAAAACCTCATCAACCATGGCTTCCATTTACTAAATAGATGTGCCCTATGCAGAATGGATGAGGAAACAGTCCCCCACATTCTCATACATTACTCCTTTTTTCACAATATTTGTGGGTATGTGTTATAGAAGCTTCAAATTAGTTGGCCCATGAATGAACTATTGCTAGCCCTTATAGATGAATGGGTTAGCCCTTTCCGCCACCCTCTTATGAAATAATTATGGATTAAAATCCTTCCATGTCTTTATTGGAGTCTTTGGAAGGAAAGAAACAATCAGATTTTTTAGGGATATGGAAAAAATCCCAGTTGAGGTATTCTCGGCTTTCTTTAAGCTAATTCTAGAAAAAATCTTGGTTTACCACTAGTCTTGCCTAGATTCCATCCCCCTCCCCCTTGAATCTAACATAGATTCACAATAGGGATTACCTCAAACCTTCTACAATTTTGACATCACTAAGAAGATTTCCAAGTTGAATACTAAATGGTTACCACCCCTGTTGATTGGTGTAAGGTTAATTGTGATGGTGTGGCTCATGGTAACCTGGGAATAGCTAGTGAGGGGGATATTGATATCCCCCTTTGGGTTAGTTGCGGTAGGTTATGATGGAGGCCTTGGTGTTAACACTATTAATTGGGCTGAGGGTATGGCTCTTCTTTGGGGTGTAAGGATTGCCTTATCTCTTGGAATCCAAAACCTACTCATTGCAGGGGACTCAAAATTGATTGATCATTGATGTAGTTAAAGGATCAACTCACCCTAGTTGGGCTTTGAAAGATATCATTAACGACCTCCAAAAAATCCTTTTGGGCCTTGACAAGTTTGAGGTTAAACACACCTATAGAGAAGGAAACAAGGTTTTTAATGTTACAGACAACTTGGGAATGGACCAAGACTCCTTAAGGTGTTGGAAAAGCTTCTCTTGCTTCCTTGAACATATCAAGAAACTCCTTTCCTTGAAGTGGAATTTCCTCATATTTAATAATGATGGTTAATAGTGTTAATGGGTGGGATGTTTGGAACCCTCTCCTCATTTTCAACTTCTTGGTGATCGGGTTTGGTTGGGGTGCCCTAATTTAAAATTTTATCTGTTATTTTCAATAATAAGACTAGTATGTTTTTCTTATGTTTCCTAATGACTTGGATGCTGACTTAGATGTAGGGTTATGGGATAAATAGTAGAAATGTTTGGTGCATTGGTTGGTGGGCCATGTTGTCGTGGCCTTCCCACAATTGACCTAACAACGTGGCACCCCACCAGACTAAGGTGTTATGTCACATTTCAACTTGTTATTGTAATAGTAACCATTATACTTTCCTGATCCTTGATGGGACTCTTGAGATTATTGATCCTCTACCTCAAAATGTCATTATTTTCATTAATGATGTGATTTTCATTGTTTGCACAAGGTTAATTCCTCTCATTCTCACTGTTTGTACTATTGGATCTTTGAGGCACATTTGGATTTTTTATGGTGCCTAGTAATAATTATTATTACTAAGACATGCATCTCAATTATTTAATCTCTCTTAAACGGTCTTTTCACATATGCTCGGCTCTCTAGTTTTATTCTAAGATTTGGATGGGGTTAGAAAAGTTTTAGCACCTTCTATTGGATTTTTTGTCTACAATGGGTGGTGATAAGGTTTGAATCAAACCCAACTCTTGTGATGAATTATCGATGGATGCCACTGTCTAGCATATCTATAGAAAAGGATGGGTCTCTCCTTTTTTGAAGTGCCTAAATGGACACAATGAGAGTCTGTCTATCTAGTTTTCCCACTCTTGGGATAAACAAAAGGTGAGAGTTGGTGGAATTTCTTTTGAAGTCGATGAAGAGATCATCACACATGCTACTAGAATCAATACCAAAGGAAAAAAATGGAAGAAACATAGAAAAGTATAATGAAAGCTTGTCTCTCTTCTTCAAAGATGGTGAAAACCCTATTAAGTTGCATGGAAAGTTTGATAGAGAAAAGTTGTCATAGCCATAGAACAAGGTATGGTTGATGATCATGAAGTTTTTTTCCTTAGAAGGGTGGTTTAAATGTTGTTATTTTATGGAATATAGCACAGATGAGAGGCTTCTTATTGAGGGCTCGTGGCCTACCTGGTTCTCTCTCACTGTGCATGTGTATGCATGCCTTTATTTGAAGTGCGCTAGATGTGGTTGTGGTGTGGTAATTTTGGGGGGTTGTGTTTTGCATTCAAGGAGGGTGTCTTTTTACTTGTTTATGGGGTTGGGTGGTGCATATTTGTAGGCATTTTTTTTCTTTTTTCTTTGTTCAAGATAATCTTGCATGGAATCAGGTTTTAGTTTGGGTGAGCATGTCGACCTGTCATTTTCATAAATGGTTGTGAGAGTTATTTTTTCTCCCTTTGATCATACCAATATTTTGAGTTATTTAAATAATGCTTTAAATGGTGGGGGGGCTTCACAAGGTAGGCTTGTGTGTGCATTGAAAGTTAATGGGTGTTTCGAGAGGAGCTCGTCTCAATATATTTTGGTAATCCAACTAGATTTAGTGGTTGAGGAGGTTAATTATTGAAGCAACCATGCTTTGATTTGCAAGTTTATGGGTATTTGTGTCTCTCTTCCTTTCCTAGAGTTGTGGGACCATAGGAAATGGAACTTGAAGGGGATATGGAGATTATGCAAGCTAATAATAATTATTTTGTGGTGGTGTTCTCTTGTATGACTAATAGACATAAGGCCTTTGAAGGTGTGGCATATAGGATTTAATCTGGTTGAAGAGCTCTCATCAAGAGTTCTCATTTGGGTGAGGCTTCCATGGCTTCCCTTGGAGTTCCAAAGGAATAAAATTCTTCACATGATTGCCTTGCTCTTGAGCAAACAAGTGGGACTATCTCAAAAAACGATGGAAAAAAAGGTAATTTCATTTGCTCACATATGTGTTGAAATTTATCTCACTAAACCTTTTCCAGATGTGATGGAGATTCAGGTTGGTTCCACTTCTTAGATTCAACAACTAGATTATGAGGATCTTCCTTTTTGTTGTCAATTTTTTCATGAATATGGAAACCTTTAGAAGAAGTGTCCTAAAATTTCTCATTGGGGGGGTTTATGGGTGTTGCTTCTTCCAAAGTACCTTCTCAACCACCTCCATCTTTAGATAAAGGAAAAGACCCTTTTTTTGGGGGGAAACTGATAAGGATGGATTTGTTCCTATTAAGCCTCATAACAAGAATAGAGGCATAAAGAGAACTTTAAAGGATAGGCAAGATGGTGTTTCCTTTAACCATTTTGAGGTTTTGGATGACATGGATCACCTTGAAGAGAATCTATTGCCTACTTCAAATGTTGTGAATGAGGGCCATTTGGAGCCCAGTGGGAATCCTTCAAGTATGGAGGAAGTGGGGTTGGCTTCTTAGGTGATTATAGATCAAGCCCAACTATGTACTAAGGAGGTGTCTTTGCTTAGAGATAAGGAGTTGGGGGATGGTTTGGTTTTGACTTTGCAAGACTCAGCAATAAATTTAAGGTCTCTGGTCCTTAGTAAAAGTGAAAGAATGGTTACTCCCTTGGGCTTATAGCAAAAAAATTTTAAAAAAGGTAGCTCAGAGAAGTCCTCTAAGGTGGGGAGAAAGAAATATCAAGACAAAATTAAAGAAATGGGGGATAATTTTGTGGATTCAGGGTCAATTAAGAAATGATCAAACAAAAGGTTGTTTAGGAAATGATCAAAGCTCATTCCCCTGATGTTATTTTTATTCAGGAAACTAAGTTATCAGTTGACGGTATGGTCAAGCTAACCTCCAATCTTTGGCGGCAAGTATGAATGCATAGTGACATAAGGCAGTGCTAGTGGGATCGCTTATCTTTAGAACAAGAAAAATATTTCCCCACTGTAGTGGGTATCAGGTAGGCACTCCTTATCCATGGTTGCTTCAAGTTTTGACTCAAGTGAAATCCTGTTATTTTCTAATATTTATTCTCCAACTGATTTGGCTAATAAAGTTTGACTATGGGATCATATAAGGTATGTGTGTTCTTTTGCTTCTTTGGCCCCCTATATTGTGGCTAGTGACTTTAATGCTATTATTAGCCTTTATGAAAAGAGAGGTGGATTGGATCCTCTAGAGTCTTACTCATTAGTGTTTAGAGATAATATAGCCTTGCTAAACATGATAGATATTAAGCCACTCAATGGTTTTTTCACATGGAGTAACAAGAGATGTGGGGTGAATTCTATCTCTAAGTGGCTAGATAGGTTCTTGGTTTCCAATTTTTGGATTGGTAATCAATGGATCTCTAGTTTATAAATTATTAATTAGAGGGGCTCAGATCATTGGCCCACAAAATTCTTAATGCAAGGGAGGGATAGTGTGAAGAACCCCTCTTTCAAGTTCCAATTAACGTGGTTGCATGAACCTTCTCTATAGGACATTATGCAAGAATGGTGGTTCAGAGGTTTTCCTCTATATGGGACTGGAATGTATACCTTCGTCAAGAGGCTTCTATTTATGAAATTTTAGATACATAAGTGGAATAGGTAATCTTTCGGAAATTTCTTTAATGAGGAATCAATAGCGGAGAACCATTTGGATCTCATCTCGAGAAAAATAAGAGATTATGGGATTACCTAAGAGTCCCTCAAAGTTGAAGTGGAGGAACTAAAGGAGTTATTTGAATGGGAATTGTGGGAGGAATTGTTTTGGAAATAGAAGTCAAGAATTGAATGGCTTCAAGCAGGAGATAGGAATATTGCTTTCTTCTATAATTTTATTAAATCTAGGGATCATGGAAATTTAATTTCTTCAATTGTTTCTTCTCATGGTGCTCAGTTATCCTCTTTTTGGGATATCTCTCAAGAAGCTACTCGGTACTTCCCTTCTTTATCCACTGAGGAATCTCTTGAAGATGTGGGGGCTATGAATTAGGTTTTGGCTTGTATTCCCTCAATTATTTCCTTTGAAGAAAATATTACACTTAACCACCCTATTTATTTAGATGAGATGGAGGAGGTTGTTTTCAGTATGAAAAAAGGTAAGGCTCCTAGTCCATATGGGTTCTTTGCTAAAAATTTCAATAATTTTAGGAGATTATCAAGTGGGATCTTCTAGAGGTTGTGTAGGAATCTTAGAATAGTAAACAAATGCTGAAAGCAATGAATTCTACTTTTTTAGCTCTTATTCCCAAAAGAGAAGGTGTAAATTTCTTTGATCTTTGTAGGCATATTTCACTTTATAATGTGATTTATAAGATCATCTCTAAGCTTATTGTTGAGAGATTGAAGCCATGGTTAGTCTGAGTTATCTTGAATGAGTAGGGGGTTTTGTGGTTGGTAGACATATCGAAGATGGCATTGTCATAGTTGTGAAAGCAATTCATTCCATGGAGATTTCCAAAGAAAAGGCCATGTTTGTTAAATTGGATATGGCTAAGGCTTATGACTAGGTCAAATGGTCATTTCTTCACAAGGTTCACTATGCTTTTGGGTTTGATGAGGATTGGATCAACTGGGTGATGAGTTGTGTAATGTTGGTTTCTTACTCTTTGTTGGTGAATGGTCTGCCTACCTCTTTGTTTAGTGCATCAAGGGGTCTTCGTTAGGGTGACCCCTTGTCACCTTATCTTTTCATAATTATGGTTGAAGGTTTGAGAAGACTTATAAAGCCCATTTGAGCCATGGGATTATTCAAGGTTGTAGTTTGGGTGAAGGATTGCCTCCCTAGTCTCATTTACAATTCATGCATGACATTGTGCTCTTGGGTGTTTCTAGAATCAAGGAAGCAGACAACTTTAGATAGGTTCTTAATATCTATCTTTCTTCTTATGTTCAACGGATTAATGAAGAGAAGTCCTCTATTTTATTTTTTAACACTCCTCTCATTCAATCTAGGATTTCTCATATTTTGAGGTTTTGGATTGGTAATCTCCCTTTTGTGTATCTAAGGGTTCCCCTCTCCATAGCCCCACTTCCAAGAGGTACTTGGCAAAATGTTCTTGATAAGTTTAGGGTCTATGTTAATCATTGGACTTGTAGGTGGTTATCTTTTGTTGGGAGGATCTTGCTACTTAAAGCAATGGTTCAAGTGATTCCTATCTATAGGTGTATGGTTCAAATTGTGCTCGATGGATTTATGAAAGATCTTGATGCACTTTCTAGATAATTCTTATGGGTTGGCAGATTGGATTCCATGAAATGGATCTTGGTCAAGTGGGATTCTATTTGTAGGCATCTTCAACAAGGTGGTTTGGGTATTCAGTAAGCTACTATTACTAGTCAATATTTGGCTCTTAAGCTTTAATGGAGATGGTGCACTAATCAGAATCGAAGGTGGAAAAAAATCATCAATGCTAAATATTTGAGAGGAGTTTCAAGTGAATATGTTCCTAGATTACCCCTACTTGGTAAGGGGTCTATGATTTGAGACACGCTTAAAAGATGTGCTAACTTAATCAAAAAGGGTTTGTTCTGGATTTTTCACAAGGGTGACAATGCTTGTGAAAGTTTTGGAGCAATTGTGGTGGATTCCTTGTTGCATTGATAAGTTGTTCTCTATGTAACATTTCTCTTCTATCTTCTTCAATTTTCTTTTTTTGGATGTGAACCCTAGCTGTGAGCCTTTTTCGATAGTGTGTCCTATTCTGGCAATAAGCCCTTGTATCGACTTTACAATTACTTGTATTCTGAACTAATCCTCACCATGGTTTTTCCCTCATTTGGTTTTCCATTTAAATATAGTGTTCTCTTGTGTATGGTGTTGTTGTTTCATTTTTTGTTATCTACATTTCATGATTAATCACTTTAACAGAATAATGGTTTAATGAATGCTTATAGATTTGAATATTTTTGAGGGTTTTAATGTTTTAATTTGATACAACTAATTCATTCCCCTCTCAATTGTCTTGTTCATTCAACAGTTGGTATTAGAGCAAGGTTCCTTGGAGAATATCTTAACTACTTGAGGTAGATTCAAGATGGCGAACAAGTTGGATTGCCCTAGATTTGATGGAATAGACTATGCATTCTAGAAGACAAAGATGGAAAGATATCTAGCATCTCATGGGTACGAGATTGAAAAGGCTATAAAGAATCAATATATTGCACCTACAAATGGTCCAAGCTCAAGTGATGAGATCAAGGCACGTGAGGTAAATGCTAAGGAAAGATTTATTCTTATGAATAGTCTTTCAAATTTTGAATTGGTACAAGTTATGAATCTTAAGACTACTAAAGAAGTTTGGGACAAGATAGAGAGCATCTATGAAGGAGATGATATGGTTAAAAAAGAAAAGTTGCAAAATTTGAAGGCACAATTTGAGACCCTATGAATTTCTAAAGATGAAATAATTACAACCTACATGCAGAGAGTTGATGAGCTGGTAAGTGCAATGAGAGGTCTTGATGCACAAGTCAAAGAACCTAAGGTGGTAAACAAAGTTCTCATATCTCATCCTGATTCTTATAGTGAAAAGGTATCTGCTATTAAGGAATTTGAAAATTTTAATACTCATTATAGAAATCAGTTGATTGGTACACTAACTTCATTCAAAATAAGAAAACCTGGCTTGAGAAAAGGAACAAAAGTGGAGACTACTTTCAAGGCTGAAAAATCAAAAAAGATTGAATGTTTAGATGGAGAAGATCTTGATGATGTGGAAGCTAACTTTGTAAGAAGTATGAAAAAGGGAACCAATAAGTATAAAGGTAAACTACCTTTCAAATGTTTTAGTTGTGGAAATATAGGTTATTATGCTTCAAGATGTCCAAACAGAGCTATGAACAATAAAAGCAAGGAGAAAAAAGGAAAGATGATTAAAAGAAGTTACTATGTTATAGAATATTTTCATATTTTTGATGATGAATCTAATTATGGAGATTTTGATGGAAATGAATGCTTGTTCTTAGCTTTAAAAGATGAATCTACTTCTGCTAACTATGAAAGTTGGTGAAAGAAAGAGTTATGGAGAAGAAGGATAAGGTAGAAGGTACCTTGGTTTTTGCTTTTCATGTTAAACAAGATAAGAACTACTGGGTTATTGAGAGTGGCTGCTCTAATCACATGATCGGAGACAAAATTAAGTTTGTTAAACTTGAAAAATCACGATGGAGGATTAGTTAAATTTGGAGATGATTTAGGAGATAATATTTGTGGAATAGGTTTAATCAGTTTTGATGGCAAGCATAATATTTTGAGTCTTGGAAAAATGTGTAGCAAAGGATATAATCTTGTGTTTAAGGATGAAAGATGTGAGATTAGAAAAGGGTCTAGAACTATGATTGCCACTGGTAAGAGGACAGATGGAAATATCTATCATCTCAAGGGTGTTGATGTTCATTGCTTTATGTCTCAGATTAATGATAGTTGGTTATGGCACTGTAGGATGTGTCACATGAATTTTGATGATTTGGTTAGAATTATTTCAATTCATGTAGTGAGACACCTTCCAAGAATTACAAAGCCTATCAATGTTGTGTGCAAGAATTATCAATTTGGAAAGAAAATAAGGAGTAGTTTCAAGAGAAAGGAACAATCTACTACCAGACTATTGGAATTAATACATATATATCTTTGTGGTCCTAGAAGGGTGAGAAGTCTTCAAGGTGATAGGTATTTTATGCTTTTGATTTATGATTACTCTAGAATGACATGGGTTACTTTTCTTAGAGAGAAATATGATGCAATAGATAGATTCAAAGCATTTAAAGCTATGGTTGAGAATGAAATGGATTTGAAAATAAAATGTTTGAGGTATGACAAAGTTGTATAATTCATCTCCAATGATTTTAACATGTTTTGTGAAGTTCATGGAATAAAGAGGCACTTTTCTGCCCATAGAACTCCTCACCAGAATGGAGTGGTTCAAAGGAAAAACCAAACTATTCAAGAAGATGCTAGGACTATGATGAAAGAAGCTAAACCACCAAAATTCTACTAGAGAGAAGTAACTCATATGGCTGTTTACATACTCAACAGAGTTCAAGCCAAAGCTAACAACACAAAGACTCCCTATGAGTTGTGGTATGGAAGGATTCCTAATATCAAGTACTTTAGAGTATTTGGAAGCAAGTGTTATATCAAAAGAAATGAAAACTTAGGAAAGTTTGATGCAAGGTTTGATGAAGGTATCTTCCTTGGATATTCTACTAAAATAAAAGTTTGTAGATATTAAAACAAAAGTCTAAGAAAGATTGTTGAAAGTTCAAATGTTAAGGTTGATGAAGATTTACATAATTCATTTTTTGTAAATGGATGTGTCAGATGAACCTACTTGTGGAGAAGAAGAAGAAGAAGAAAAAGCTAAGGAAAAAGAAGTGCATAATGAAGAGGAAGAAGATCCGGAAAAGACCCCTAAGTATGTGCAAAAGAATCATTCTGAAGAACAAATCATTAGAGACAAGAGGAAAGAAGTATTGACAAAAAGTAGAGCTATTGAAGTTGAGGTAAATTTGTGTTTACTTTCTAAAATTGAACCTAAAATAGTGAGTGAGGCATGCAAAGATGAACATTGGATGAAGGAAATGGAAGAAGAACTTATGCAAAATGAGAAAAATCATACTTGGGAACTAGTTCCTAGATCAGCAAAGAAGAACATAATTGGAACTCAGTGGGTATTTAGAAACAAAATGAATGAGAATGGAGAAGTGGTAAGAAATAAGGCAAGAATTGTGTGTAAAAGTTACTCACAAGTGGAAGGAATAGACTTTGAGGAAACATTTGCTCTGGTGGCTAGGATGGAAGCTATCATAATGTTTTTGGCATTTACAACATAAAAGGACTTTAAAGTTTATCAGATGGATGTGAAGTATGCTTTCTTGAATGGTGAATTGAAAGAAGAGGTTTACATGAAAAAAATAGAAATATTTTAGTTGTTAGATCAACCAGATATGGTTTGTAAATTGAAAAAGGCATTATATGGATTGAAGCGAGCTCCTAGAGCTTGGTATGCAAGATTGGATAGATATTTGGTACAACAAGGATTCAGTAAAGGCACCATAGATAATAATCTTTACTTAAAAAATGAGGAAGATAAAATCTTGATAGTAGTTGGGTATGTGGATGATATTATATTTGGAGGCAATGAAGCTATGTGTAAGAAATTTTTAGAAGAGATGTAGAAAGAGTTTGAGATGGCAATGTTTAGGGAGATGAATTTCTTCCTTTGGATATAAATCAATCAAATAGATAAAGGCATTTTCATTTCATAGTAAAAGTATGTCAAAGAGATGTTGAAGAAGTTTGGAATGGAAGACTCCAACCCGGTATGTAATCTTATGGTAACTGGTTGCAAATTGAGCAAGGATGATGATTCACCTAAGGTTGTTCAGAGAAAATATAGATCTATGATTGGTGGACTGTTATATCTAACTACCACTAGACAAGATAGCATGCATGCAGTTTGTCTTGTGGCTATATTTCAAGAAGATCCTAAAGAGACACATGTTGCAACGGTGAAGAGGATATTCAGGAATTTAAAAGGAACTTAGGATTATGGCTTATGATATTCTAAGGGTGTTGATTTCACATTAAGTGCTTACACAAATATAGATTGGGTTGGTTGTGTTGATAACAAAAAAAAAGTGCAAGTGTTGGTGTATTCTTTTTTGGATGTAGATTCGTGTCATGGTTAAGTAAAAAGCAAGATTCAGTTTCTTTATCCACTGCAGAGGCTAAGTATATTATAGTAGCATCTTGTTGCACACAAGTATTGTGGATGAGATAGACATTTAAGGATATCAGAGAAGTATGTATGATGAGCTTATTTCTATCTTTTGTGATAACACAAGTGCAATTAACATTTCAAATAATCTAATGATGCATTCAAAGACAAAGCATATATCAATCAGGTATCACTTTTTCAGAGAGAAGGTTAAGGAGAAGGAGGTGAATCTTGAATATGTGCCTACAAAGGATCCAATTTTTGACATATTTACTAAGGCTCTTCCTAAGGATACTTTTGAGTATCTTCGGGAGAAGTTGGGGGTTATTTCCCCTCCTTGAATTATATGCATATGGAGATGCATCGGTCCAATGGATCTATGGATTCATCTCTTTTTTGGATTGATGTTGGTGGCTATCTCTCAAGGGGAGTAGGTAGTATCATTTTTTTTCATTATTGTAGTAAGGAATGTTGTCATTGTGTAGAGTTTTTTATCTAGTTGGGTGTACTCCTAAGGGGGAGTATTCAAAGCAAGTATCTTGGTTGAGTATCAAAGGGGGAGATCAATGCAAAACACTTTATCCTTTTCCATTGATGTCAAAGGGGAGAAATAATCATGTGAAAAAAATTATCTACATAGGGGGAGAGAAAGAAAATCATGAGAAAGTGTGTTCAAAACTGTTGTGTTGTCTTTGATGGTTTTTCACATTATGTGTTGCCATCAATGAAAAAATGGGAGATTGTTGCAAGTATGAAGGTGTTTCCATTGATGTCAACATTCTATTTTTATTATTGATGTCAATTATGTGTTGAGGAAGTTTGTTACATGATGAAGATGTCAAGGATATTGAGAAAATTGTGAAAAAGAGGGAAACAAGTTGTAGGTTGTGTGCATGTATAGTTGATATATTGAGGAAGTGTTGTGATTACATGGGGCTATCTTTGTGTTGCAGTGTCTAGAGATTTGTTAAAATGAAGTGATGTGCTAAAATGATGTCTTTGTTACTTGGTTTCCAATTGCTTTAGATAAAATTTGATAAATAGAGAAAATAGTTTGTGTAAGTATTCAGAACGTGCTTCAGGATGTACTCTGTGTTTCTTCTATATTGGTGCTATGGTTGTGAGGATCTAATATGTTGTTCAAATTTTTTAGTAGTTGCTTTATCCAAAATTTGGGTTCCTGGATCAATGTGTAGAGTGAAATATGTTCACCGGTGTGTGAACCAAGTTTCAGTGTTATTTGTTGTGGTCTAGGAGAAATGTATTTGCTTTGCATTTCTTCGCATTTTGATTTTAGGTTGTGCAAATTTGGGAAGTTGCTTATAATGTTTGTATATTTCAAAATTCAAGGTTTCACTTGATTTAGTGTAGCACAATGTGTGTTTCATGCGTCAGTGTGCGTATAAGGTTAACTGGATGTTTTGGGTTGAAGTATTTCTATGATGCGAGTTTGGATGAAGTATTTTTTGGATCTCAGGTGGTTCGAGGATTGTTCTAGATCATGTAAAAGATATTTTTGTGGTTCACATGTCATCTTGATCAAATGGGAAGCATGTACTTAATGCTTTGTGGTGTTTAACATGGGTAACAACTAACCTGGTGTTAACACTACATGCAAAGCTTGTGGAAGCATGTTGAGGTGTGTTAGGATTAATTTGGGTTCTAACAAAGGATTTATATTAGCCACCTTCATTCCTATCCATCGCAGGAATGTTTGGGTGCTGACCTAATTTTAAATTTTAAATGTAACAGATAGTTGCTGACATTGTGGAAGGTTTTCAAGGTTGAGGATGATATAAATAAGAGTGGTGTTGTTGTAAGATGCAAGAGAGATGCAAGATAGATGTGAGAAATATGTGAGTGATGTATGTGATGCAAATTACAAAATTATAGATGCAAATTGAGCAAAGTAGTGTGAACTTCAAGTGCTGGACTCTTGAAGGCAGTGAGTTGAAGGTATCCACAATCTTTCAAAAAAGGTTGTGAAAGTTTTGGAGCAATTGTGGTGGATTCCTTGTTGCATTTAGAATTTTTTCTCTGTGTAACATTTCTCTTCTATCTTCTTTATTTATTTATGTGGTTGTGAGCCTTTTTGGACAATATGTCCTATTTTGGTAGTGAGCCCTTATACTGGTTTTGCAATTACTTATATTGTGAGATAATCCTCACTGTGGTTTTTACCTCATTGTGTTTTCCATGTAAATTTGGTGTTCTCTTGTGTATGGTGTTGTTATTTCAATTTTTGTTATCTGCATTTCATGATTAATCACTTTAACAGAATAAGGGTTTAATGAATGATTGTGGATCTGATTACTGTTGAGGGTTTTGATGTTTTAATTTGATAGAAATAATTCACCCACCCTTCCGGTTGTCTTGTTCATTCAACATGTGTATTCTTGGATTTTTTTACCCCTTTTCTTAATAAATGTTATTTTTATCATTTCCCCCTTCTTAACTTCAACCATAACTCCCTGTTAAGCTTTCCTTTTTACCTGCTAACCTCCTTGGAAAATTCAATTATGGAGGCTTTGAATTTCAATTTGAAACATCTAGAAAACCCCCTATCCCTTTCCACCAGGGATTCATTTTTCTCCTTTACCATTTCTACCTCACCTTGTGCTCTCTGAAATAAATTAAGGTTGTCATTATCAATGAACCCAAGTGCTTTTTGACTCCCCCTTGACAGTGACCATTTTGGCTACCCCATGGAACTCTAAAGGAAAAAAAATCTCCTCCAACATCTAGACACTACCCAAGCCTCACTCTTGCTATGATTATTTGTAAACCCCTATGGTGTTGCTTTTCCTTTTAAAGTTACTAAGTATTATTAGTGGATTTAATATAATAAATATTAGAGTTAATATAATTTATAGTATGTAATGTTATCAAAATAATTGTGAATAATTAATCTAAACTACAAACATGTAATAATTAAATAATTAATGTAATAAATGGAATAACACCTCCACATATATTAATCATATTAACACAAAAACATATAGACAATATTCTTACTATTTTCAAATTAATGGTTTTCAACACTTATGTAAAAATCACGAAGAGGTTGTTGTCTAGCACTCAAAGGAAAGGTTACAAGTCTAGGCTCTCCACATCAAGGAAGCACCCTCGAAGGAAATCGATTCTTACACAAAACATAACTTACCTCAAATTATAAATAACAACCTACCTCATAGGCCTCAGGGTATAAATAACAACCTACCTCACGGGCCTCACGAGATAAATAAAAACCTGCCTCATGGGCCTTGCAACATAAATACATAGCCTTGGCTAGGACACTCTTGGGTGTATATCGTACCTCGAAAACACACTATGTGCCCCTTCTCCAAATGCCTCAATGCCAGCCAAAGACCCTAACCTTCACTCCTTTGTGTCCTTTGAATTCCTTTCTTTCTTTCTTTTCTATCTTGAATATTCTCCCTTGAGTATTCTCCATGCCTTCCTAATCTCACGTAAATGCTTATATAAGTTGTAAGGGGTGGTTTCCAAACCATAACACCCTTTCACAAAGGTTGTATTTAATAATTATTTAAATAAATAATTATTTTTCCATTTTTAAATGAGTTTTTATACATATATTATTTATTAATATATCTTTTAACCAAAGGATCATAATATACTTTATTTTTCTATCTCCCTTTTATTCTAAAGGGTTATCTCATAGTTTTCCTTTTTCTTAGAGAAAAAGTCACATAACATTTATCCTCTTGTAAATTAGTTGTTGTCCTTAGTAGCATGAGATGCATCTGTGTCATAACTCAGAAAACACATAATCAGTAATTGAAGAAACTGGTATTGAATATATTTATTCTTCATAATTTTTTATACATCCTTTTCTTCTATATATCACTCTCCATTTTCAATTAACAAGTAATTTCAAGAGAATCATTTTTATAGTCAAAATTAAGAAAATAAATACATACATATCAAGAATTTACAATCAAAGAACTAATGTTTTTTATTAGAGGTAAATAACGGGTTTTGAAGGGGCCCAAAACCCTTTACAAAAAAAGCAGCTAAAACATAAGAAAACTATAATAAGTATATATTAGCCCAACCACAACGTACCATCAAAAAAAAATTAGCCAAAAAAGGAGGAACACAAACATCAACATTACATATTCTTCAGTATATCCACAACCTCCACATTGCACGCTACATCCTTTTGACCATCATCAAAGGCTTCAGATAATTCTTTAACAAGAGCACTAGCCTGAGCCTTGGTCATGTTATGGGTCCTGACCCCAGGCCCACCCACATTCACCTCAGTAATCAAAACATTATTCATATCAACACCCTTATCACCAGACATCTCACCCACCAGCAACTTACCAGTAGCGCCAATCTCACCAGACTGAACATTCTCCTTGCATTTTTTGGACGTTTCAAAAGGGGAGGTAATACTAATAGATTCAAAATTAACCCCAAATTTATCAACTTCCCCACCCTTTTCCATGTTAGCATAAAGCCTCTCCAAATGAGTTTCAAGGGATAGAACCCTACCTTCAAGATTCTGCTTCATAATAAAAATTTCATCTGCCACAATTTTCAGAAAATTCATCAAATTATCAATCTGATTCTAGCCTAGAGACTCATCAGCTTTACTTATCATACCATGAACTTTCACGTTGGTCATATTAAGTTTGTGGAACAACCATTTAAATAACTTGTAAAAAATAATGAATCCCCCTCTAGCAGTTCCTAAAACATCATAAATATTTTCCTTATCAATGTTGAAAATTCCCTTACCCAGAGCATCCTCCTCATGAGAGGAACTTACCTTATCCTAACTGGTAGAAACCTCCTTACCCTTCCCAACAGTAGTCGGAGTTTTGATTTTTCCAATAGATTTCGCAATTCTCACAACAACCTCCTATATGTTATTCTATATGTTAATCAAAGAACTAATGTTATTCTATATGTTAATCACAAATAATTCAACATTATCTATTTTCTCACATGTAACCCATTATCTTTAATATAGATGTTCTAACCACTTACATATAACTTCAACATTAAATTCAAAATTATTATCATGCATTGACATAGCATTTACCTAGTGAATAACATGCATATCCCATACTATGCATCACTCATCCTTGAACTGTAGTATATTCCATATACTCAATATATTCTAAGATGATAATCATTCATTTTGGACTACATGAATATCCTCATTTTATATACAATACTTTATAAGGCACATGTACAAAGTTATTGGGTTGATCAAATCTAATAAAAAAGTACAATAGAATAAAATATGGTAATTTTTCTAGGCATCTTAACATGAATAGAACAATAGTAAATTATTAGCAAGCATAGAGAACTTCATAGAGAAACATTAGAACTAATCCTTTATTTAATTTAACTAGAGTGCACGGGCACCTAGAATTAAAAACTATATTAACTAGAATGCATATGGTATCTATAGTTGATCCATCCCTTATTATATCTTAATATTGTTGACACATCAAGGCCCATGTTTCATGATATGGGACTCACTCAAAAAACTATTTTGTTATATCTTTCTTCATGTAAGGAGGTTCACCACAAGAAATCTCTATAGTAGTGATCCCAAGAAACCATATAAGTTCTTTTATTGGGTTTCACATTTCATTCACAATGTAGTCCAATGTTCCTCGATTTGGTTAGGCCACCATTAACTACCAAAATATGATTAGCCTTGAGATATCTATAAATGAATTATTACTTGTAAAGATAAGTTGAGGCTTTCATTACATCTTTTAATATTGTTACATCATCCAATGAAGTTTTAAATATATTTAATCAATCTAGCCTACATATATGACATAACTATATATAACCATTTTCCCACTATGAAAATGTGCATTTAATTTTTTTAGAGATGGTTTCTCCCCTTTTAAAATTTTGGCATGTCATCATGTTGACCCTAAAAGAGCCTATTTGGTTTCATATCCTATAAATATGTTATTCTCACCAACTCATTCCAAACATAGTGTTATTTTCCCAAGTTTAAGATGTGAATCCAAGGACCTGTGGGTTGTGGACCCATATTGTAACTTACTTTAAACATTTATAAACGTGTTGATTTTGCACAAACATAACAAGCATAGTAAAATCACTCAAAATATAAAGAAAAATATTTAAAATTAGTATGGATATACAATTTTCACCTTAGAAATATTAATACACTAACTCTTATTTCAAAGACAACTTAAAATAAGAGGGTACTACCCAAATAGAAATATGAACTTAACACCAATAAAATGATCATTTCTTATTTGAAATATTGTGATAAACAAATCAATGTTCCAACAGCTTCATGAATCATCCAAAACTATATTAAAATTTGATATTTAGGGTTCTATGATTCAAAATTAAGTTTTCTATGAAAAATAATAAACTAGAAATATAAACAAAACCTTTGAAGAACTTTCTAACAATGCTTGTATAGATTTACTACTAGATGGGATGTTTCAATGGCTAGTGAACAACCATTGATGGAATAGATAAAATAAATTTTAAACCATTTCTTTTTGTGAGGTGATACTCTTTATTGACTAATCCTATGGTGCTTTCAATTCAATGTGACTTATAGCTATTGAATAGGGTTGTTAGTTGGTTTATTGGTTGGATTTAAATGCAAATAACACCCTCATATATAAACTTTTGTTTCTAAGAACGACTTACATCTATTTTATTATTATTATTTTCTACAAGAAATCATCATACTTCATGATCTTTATTATCCCTTTATCTAGCTTGATTCTTGACTAAATTTATTAGGATTTTGGTGACTAACTAGAACTTCATAAAAATTACCATACTAAGACATTTCTTTTATTTATTTTTTATTTTTTTATTTTAAAATAAGAATGTGCCTTCTATTTTATTTGAGTATATAAATGAAAATACTCATTAAATGTATATATGAAAATACTTTGAAATGCTAATATAGAATAATTCCAATAGTATAAAATATTTAATTTATTTATTATATACTAATGCTTCTAATGATCAAATCACCTCAATGAATATTAAATATTATATAACATTTCAAACTTAGACTACTTCCTATAAACTCTATTTTCTTTTACCCCATTTTTCCCTACTCACTACTTTATAAATTTTCCTTTTAATAAAATTAAAACAATATAAGTTTTTTTTCATATTTCTCCTAATTCTTTTCACATCAATTTATGGCACACCTTAAATTTTATTTCGACTTTTATCACTCCTATCTTTATGACAATGGCTATTACACCATGGATAACTATAGTGTTTTATATGCTTTTTCTTGTTATGGGATCCATGTTCTATGTGGGAGAGTGAGAATTTATATTAATAAGAGTGTTTTTTACAAAACATTGCATTCCCTTTTTTGGAATCTTTGTGGTGTGACATGGCCTCCTTATCATAAACTCTTCAATCTTTCTATTCCAAGTTTCTTACAAAGCAAAAATGCTTCAATAAATATTTTTCTATATAGACCATTGTAGACTCAGTATACCCAATTCCATTTGATGCAATAAATCCTAACCATAGTTGAGTATTCCACAGTGCAAGAGTTAGAAATGTTGAGGAAGTGGGAGATCTGATGAAGTAATGTGGGGGTGAAGATTTTGTGCAACTGGTCAACATAAGTATGATGACCTTATTTAATTATTATATGGAATATAGAAAGGGATTTGAGAGCAATATTTTGGAAGCTAATGTTTACATGGCACATTGTAGTTTATAGGGGGGCTACCTGATTCCTACAGTCTAAGAAAATATTCTAGGAGCTAGTGTTTATCAAGTTTTTGGGAAGAAATGCGGAAAGGAAAGATCACTCTCTAGATCTATTAGGGAAGGTTGCAATGAGAATCCTTTGGAGATGATTTTCTTTGGGATGATTTTTGTTGTGATTGGTGGCCTTAATAATTGCCATTTCCACCTCATATAAAAAAAGCTTGTGGTTGTGGCTACTATTGTAGATGTTGCATCCTCCATCACATTTATTAGTTTTTCCAATTTATGGTTCTTAGTTTTTTTCCAAAACTTCCTCAATATTTAATGACTAGATCAAATCTCATTTTATCCGTAGCGCTAGTCTTTGGTGCTTTTAACGAAGTTTGGTTTGTAAAAAGAAATAGTATTTGGAAAATATTCTTAATGGATTACTTGTCTGTATCTTAGATATGATAATAGAAAGAGTATTGCTTTTGTTAGTCGCACCCCAATGATGTGTGAGAAGGGTTGTGACTTATCCTATTTTCCTTATGTCAAGAGACAGGTTATCTTGTTGCATTTATGGAGAAATAGATGTAAAGAAATTTTCAATATTCATAGCAATCACCCGAAAATTACATTTTTTTAAAGGTTTACTTTGAGACTTTTTATTGTATTTCTTCTTTGTTCTTGCAACTGCAAGTAGAATCTAAAAAGAATCATAAGTTAAAGGCATAAATTCAACAAATCAAGCTTCAAGTGAATCAATTGTTAACTAAAAAGTGACTTCATACTTCACAAGCTCTAAGGTCCCAGTTTTGATTTTGTTGCTCTAGTTTGACAATGTAATTATTGCTGCTCTAAGATCCCAGTTTTGATTTTGTTGTTCTAATTTGACATTATAAATGTTGTTCTAGTTTGCTACAATGTATTTATTGCTAATTATGTAAATATTGTTCCTATGCCTATTGTTGCTATGCGATTTTTCTACAGCTAGTGGCTATTTTTGGCCATTATGACTTGATGATCAACTTCTCTATGTTGGTGTGAATAAATTTCTCGTACCTATTTCATTCACTCACTAGGGACTTAGGGTAAATATTCACATGTTAAGTTTACTTTGGTCCTAAAATTATTTCTAGAATACTTAGTTGTCATGTCTAGATTGTATCTTTTCCTAGGTAGTTATGATAAGTTATCTCATATCATAAGATTAAAACACTTGTCATAATCTTATGGCATCTTATGTCTCACCTTGGTTGTATAACTAGGTGGTATAATATGTAAATCATTTTGATTTGGATAATCAAATATATTGCAATCTTGAGAATTGCATATTGATCTCTTTGTGTGCTTTCCATTTGGCCTCTAGATCTTGGGTATCTACATAGCCAACTCTAGCATGGTATTAGAGTAGGTTGGGTGCCATTGGATAGTATTTTTTAGATATATCTTGGTAGATATTGAAAATTTGAGTATGCTCTTCTCTTGCATCGTACGATGATCTAGAGCATTAGAAAAACTTCATAGAAATAATAGATTTTGGGGGGTTCCACAATATATTGAACAAACTTGGTCCTAATTATGATGCTTTTGTTTCTAGCTTTCATAATCATGGGTTGGCTATGGGGTCTCCATATACTACACCTTCATTTGCATCATTTTTTGAGATGTTAATGTAACTAAGGAAAAAAGTTAGGTTAGCATGAAATCAAATGTATAATCAAAACCCTAGCTAAACAATTCAAAGAAAAATGGAGTAAAAATGCATAAAACAAAGAACAATCTCATCAAAAGTCTTCAAGCCCTCCATGATTGACCTTCATTGCTCCTCTCCATTTTCTGCAAAAAGATGTTTTCCCTCATATTTTTGATGAGCAACCTATGACAAAGCCCTAAGAAAATATTGAAGGATTATATTATTGTTGTAAATGCAAGTATGCAAGTATAAAGCAAGCCTAAAGTATGCATAAAATATGAAGTTATGCCAGCATGAATTCAAGGGTATGAAGTGTCTCAAATGAGGTAAAAATTTCCTTTTTATAGAAAAGCCAATTTTAGATGAATGGACAGGATTGTCAAATGAGAGGTGCCCTAAGATCAAAGGTTGAAATTAAATGTGACAACTAGCAATTAGGGTTAGGGCAACATTAGGGTAAAATTTGAAATGAAGGGCTAAGATTTTATTTTAGAACAAGAATGCATGTGACAAAGAGATATTGGGCACGAAAAAAGAGGCTGCTAGAAAATCAAATAATAATTTAAAATTATTTGATTTTAAAGACTGAGTTGACCTTTTGAATTAAAAATTAATTTAATTCAAAAGTGGTGGGGTCATGTGACAGTAAATAATGATTTTAAATTATTTACTTAGTGGGAAAATAGAAAGTGGACAATTTTAAATAAATGATTTTATTTAAAATTAGAAAAAGCCAATGTGGATAATAATTAAATAAAATATAAAAATTTATTTAATTATAAGAGGACATAAGAAATTAATGACGTATTTAAATAAAAAATAAACTTTATTTATTTAAATAATTAGGAGGAAATAGTTAGGAATTATGACATTAGTACATAATTAAATAATTTAATTATGTGAGGAGGATGTTTGACATATGAGAATGTGGTTTGCGGGTCTAGGCCATTTTTATGCATCTACATTTTGCCCCTCTTTGTCATAATGCATTTTATCGCATTGTGACAAAGAAAATAAGTCAAAATATGCCCTGGCATGAAAGTGAGGAGAGGAAGGATGACGAGGAGGTACTGGTATGCCCCTTCAAGAGGACAAGTAGGTTCAAATAACATGAGTGTGCTCCCAAAATGGATGAGAAGACTAGAGAATGAAGGAATAGAAGAAATGTTAGTGTGAAAGACATAGATGATGGGATGAGAAAGATACCTTCAATATTTTCCAAAGTACGAATAGGTGTTGCATAATCATCATTGAGCATTAAAATGACACAAATGGATGGAAAACATCAGTGGTATGACATAGACCAAGGTGTGCAAGGTCATCCACTTGTGAAAAACAAACAGTCGCAGACAAGGAATGTCCTAACACATACTAAGGGCTAAGTTGCCCCAATCTTTTTGGCAAGACACACCAAAGACAACAATCCAAGAAGAAAAAGTCATGAGACATCATTGCACCTCTAAATCCTTCATGGGACATCCTCAAGGTAGCTAGTAACCGAACAAGAGACAAAAAAACAAAAAGATAAGACAAATAGACCACAAAAATCAATAGCCATTCAATATGTTTTCCAATATTTTTTTGTCAAAGGTTGATTGGTTGACAATGTGACAGTTTGACGAGTTGATTGTTGGATAGGTTTAACAATGCCTATTGTTAGGAAGGACACATCTTGAAAGGAAAATTATATTTTGACGGGTTCCAATTCCAGAAAGGATGCATCTTGAAGAGGACCATAAAATGACCAAGTTGACACTGTTGTGGAAATTGACTGATGTTTGACTTGATGATTGATTGGGCTATGTTTTCTATTGATTTGTAATTTGAAATATTGATATTTCCATGCTTGTCTTATGTCTGAGTTTGACTATGTTTGACTTATTTGACTATCTTGTAGCTCAACACGACTCTTGACTTTGTTGAAATGACAAAGGGTTGAATCATGATTTTATTTGACAACATCTAAAGGATGGACCTAATTCCTTAGGGACACATCAACATATGACCTTGCCTACATCTAACCACAGAGGCAACGTAGTTCGACAATGGAAAAAGACTGAATTGGCTGACTCAGACAGACTTGGACTCTGTTTTTGGGATTTTTGTGAGTTATTTGGGTGTTTTTGGATTTTTGACATGTTTTAATTTTTTTGTCTTTTTAAAATGTTTTGATTTTTTTGGATTTTCAAATGTTTAAATTTTTTTGAATTTTCAAATGTTCTGATTTTTTTGTCTTTTTGAAATGTTTTGATTTTTTTGTCTTTTTGAAATGTTTTGAGAGGATCGAGACAAATGCATGTGAATGATGCCTATGCACAAGAATCTAAGGACAAACATGATTATGCCCCTAGTCAAGCTGAATACCAAGTGATAGGTGATGATGATGATGATTGTGACGATGACGTTGTTTGATGTGGGAAGGACACATCCTGAAACAATGCAAGGATAATGATAATGTGACTAAAGGACCAAGGTTTGCGGCAAGGCTAGGAACAAGGCCAAGGAATGTTTTGGATGATGTGCTAGGATGCATAGCAAGATTGTATGGATTAGAATCATTGCATTTGGAATGACTTCTTTTTAGGATTGAATGGGATGATGGAGGATCCTCAGACCGTTTGACAAGGGAAAACCAAGATAGACGACATACATGAAAGGATGATAGGTGGCTCCAATAAGAGACATGAGACTGGAATAATTATCATATGATCTCCAAAGATTATGTCACATAGGAATAATGAGTTTTCTCCAATATATGGGTTTAGATAATGCTATGAAGGCAACAACATGATGTTTCATGAATAGTATATGACCAAAGGATAGACATGTCCAAATTTTTACCAAAGCATGATTTATATTTGTACCCCAGTCCTTATCAAGATAAAAGTATATAGGAAAAACAGATGGAAATGTCAAGGCTTAAATGGAAATGTCATGAGGAAGGCATGGGAGATGAGACGACTTGCCCCCAAGTGTAAAAGTCCACATAGATAATTGCTCTTACACATGAATCCTGTTTTCCAAGTTTTCATCATGGTACTTATCCAAAGCGCCATAAAAATGGTTTTCACTATTGGATGAATTTTTTCTCTTTACTATTTTCTTGACCTTTTTTTTGGACAACCTTGATATTTTAGCTGATCACTGACTATTTTGAATCCACTAATGGTGTCGATATAGAGACTGGTATCATGATATGCCAATAATGTCCTTTATAAAGTAGTTTCCTTGTCAAGATCATAGTGTTTGCATACAACTAACTGATGTCATTGTGATCCTTTCTAATATTAGAGTTAGCCTTATCAAAATACACACATCACAATAAAGTGCCATGAGAGTCCTTATGATAAAGAGTTGTTGCCAAGATGCGACGAATTTATGAGGTATGTGTCTTATACTTTGGGCATGATGTAGGATTATGATGAATGAAGGTAGATGTGGGAGGGTTGATTGGACATTTGGATGAAGCACTTTTTATTTTCTAAACTTGGGACGTTGGATGATGGAGTTTGGAATTTTGATTGGGATAGCGGTTAGAACCAACACTTTTAGATATCTTGCTTAATGACCATTTTGAAGGAGGTGGACATTTATTATATGTGGGATTCCTCTTTTCTTATGGCTCCACATTTTGATTTACTTTTGGATTTAGTATATTTTCTTTGCTTGATCCATTTTTCTTTGGGATCCATTTTAACTTCATTTTTCCACTGGGCTTTTTGTTTGATTCAATGGCATTTGGCATTTGATCGTGAACTTTTGATTTGTAATACTTTTGTTCTTGTTGGTTCCAAATGGGAGGTTTATTCATATTGGAATGATGGTTTATGGTGTGGATGGAAGGAGTGTTGGAAACAACCTTATGACAAGGATTACCCTTGGCCCCCATTTTAACATTTGTATCAAATAAAGTTGCCCCCAATATTGAGGAGGTACCACTAACATCATTAGATTCTCTGACTGAGGAATAGCCAAGACCTTGATGTCTAGGATTTTCATAAAACTGTATTGGTTCTCGAATGCCTTGATCATGTATGCCTAGTCCTTTTCCTTGATACTGCATGCTTTGACATATTCTCTTTGCAATGGGGTATTTGTCATTTTAGAAGCAAGATGCAATCCCATCATTGTGTATGTGGAGGTCATTACTCAATATTTTCTCATCTACAAGAAAGCCTGCTCTGACAAAGATAGTTGATCCTAGCTGATAAGATGTTGTCACTTTGTTGACATGGGGTATAGATTTCTAATTAACATCTTTGGTATAATATTGCAACATATGATTTAGATGATTCTATAGGTGCTTCCAATTCGATGTTAAAACCATATTTATGCTCATTGTCATAGTGTCTAGTGAATTCAGTTATAGATTGATCATTTGCAAATAAATCTAGAGTAGAAGACTCTTGTTCTAGAGGAAGATCATCTATGTGTCCGGAGGAGGCAAGTGTCTCGTTTTGGGAAGTTTCAATATTTAGAGCTTGGATAGGGTCATCTCCAAGTGTTTGATCATGAATGGTATAAAGTTCAAGGAGTGGATCATTTTGGATTTCTTGATCAATGGTAGTGTCTAGTTCAAAGAAGGGTTTGTCTTGGATGACATGATTGGGAACGGGATCTTGATCAAGGATAGGTGTATTTTGGATGCCATTATTATCTAGAAGGACTTCTTGAATGGACTTAATGATAGGGTCATGGGATGGACTACTTCGATCTTTACATGAAGGTGAAGTTATGATGTCATACTTTGGGTTTTCCTTTTGACATGTATCTTCAAGTTTAATCAATGGAACAATGATAGAATTTTCATGACTAAATGTGTATTGAGATGAAGTGGGTTGGAATGTATTAGTGGATGAAGGACTAGGATAGGATGTGGAGGTTTGGAATGGGTTAATGAATGGTGGACTAGAATAAGATGTGGAGGCTTGGACAAGTTTAGCGGAAAGTTGGTTTCCCTTGTCAAGGTTAGGATAAGTGGACGTTTGTTGTGGATGGATTGCATTGATTGTACTAAGGGACTCTTAATAGTGAGGATAGAGAGATGGGGGACTATGATTTATGAGTTCTTGGTAAGAAGGGTATTGGTATTTGGATTAGATGAATTGTCTTTTGAAGTCTACGACTTGTTAGTATTGACCATTATGAAGTAACTAGTATTCAACTTGACTAGCAAGCATATCAAGGTGAATGGAAGACATGGTGGTAGAAGGTATGAAGATTCTAAAGTCTATAAAATTAAGACCTAAGAGTTTGTTTACGCTAAAAAAATGATGGTGGACCCTAACATGCAACTAGAATTTTGTAATGGTAAACCTATGGTGAAAGCTAAATGCAAACTAAAAGACAATTTGAGCAAATATTTTTTTGGTTGTTGGACAAAGACTACTAAGGAAATATGTCCAAAAATAGATTGAAAGTGTTTGGTCTCAAATTTGGACAGTGACAATGATTTTTCTAAATGACAGACAAATGTGTCGTTTCAGGTATCAAATGTGTTGTAGAGTCTCAAATGTGTTTCAATTTTAGCAGATGTGTTGTTTCAGATCTTAGATGCAGTTCAGTAGGTCAAATGCATTGTTTAGTGTGGTAAATGCATCGTAGGACATTCAGGTGTGTTGTTTCAGATTGCAGATGTGGTTCAGAAAGTCAAATGCAGTGTTTTGTGAAGCAAGTGCATTTCGACAGAGGTAGATGCATTTTTCTATGTGTCAAATGTGGTTTAACAAGTCAAATGCATTGCATAGAGTCTCGAATCTGTTGCAATGTGATTAAAGTTTGGGTTTCCTCACAATTTTGGCAGATTTTTTTGATTGTTTCAGTTTGAAGGTGTTTTTCCATATTTGTGAAGGATGTTTATGTGTTCATTGGTTCAAAAAAAAACTTAGCAAACACATGATTTTGTCTTTGAAAAACAAGCACAACCCTATGGATGGAAAGGACTATATCTATTGGATTCTCGCTTGGATTTCTCCAGCTGCACTTATTCTTAGCGGGTGACTTAGAAGCTTGGCCACACTGGCTCCCCTCCATGGCACTCACTTCTCTAAGTCAACCAAGCTTCGAGTTCTCATGAATCTCCCAAGACAAACTCTTCACCTCTACTAAGAATTGCAAGAACATGGGATGGCTTGGAAATGATTGTTGTTGCACCAAGGAATAGAAAGGGATTTTGGCAACTACACAAGTGGTTTTTAGTAAGGGAACCCATTCAGGTGGCCACATATGAGGAAAGATTAGCTCTGATAAGGAGGACTCCCAACCTGAAGAGGTTAAGCTCTATAGGTTTTTACACACCACACAGGTACTAAGGGAATTACTTGTCTATGTGACACATCCACACCTATAATGCTAAGCTTTCCATTAGCATTCACATTTGTATACCGATAGGGAGTAGCTTGGCTAAAAAGCTTCGTTGTCGGTTTAAGTCGCCTTGGGGTGAGTACTTTTTTTCCACCAAGGAAAGCCCAATTCCTACAGTCAATAACAATTTCTCTTGCACCCAGGATTGTACAAGTGTACAAGGGGAGAGGATACTTTTATTATTGAATTGGGGTTACACAAATATGCAAACACTTGTTTATTTTAATGCCCAAATTGAAATGTGGGGGTGGTAAAGTAACAACCTCTAAGTCCTTTTGTTTCTTAGGATCACAACAAGGTGCAAGAGAATTGCATACACACTTAAGAAGCTATCACTACACCACAAGACACACCAAACACTTGTTCATTTTAAACCCAACTTAGTGTGAGACAAACAAAGTTCATTTTAAACCAATGTTATGAGAATGCATGTAAATTTTAGTCTTCATGAGTTTCAATGCAAGTTGTGTTCATTTTAATCCCATGAGTGAATGCATGTTCATTTTAAGCCATGAAATGTAAATGCAAGTTGTTTGTGATTATTTTTTTGTTTGCTTTAAGATTGTAAAAGAGTTATAAAATCATCAACAAACAAATGTTAGCATCTCCTTCTAGCTTGCCACATGCTACAAACAAAAAATTAGTAACCCAAAAAGCCCTAATCTACTAAACTAAAAAACTGAAATATGGAAAATACTGTAAAAAATTAAAAGCAAAAATTTACCAGGAAGATGCGTCATTCTGCAGAGTGAATGCGTTGCAACAACGGATACATCAGTCAAGCCTGTAGATGCGTTGCAGAAAATTAAATACATCGTTCTATCTGTTAGATGTGGCTCAGTACTGCAGATGTGTCATTCCCAAAAGAAAATGCGTCATGACACATCAAATGTGGCTCAAATGGTAATGTTTACAGCATTTTGTACCTATAACTACAAAAAAATGATGAAAATTCATACAAAAATCTGCAAAAAAAAAAGTGTTTTTCATGTTGGGTTCACCAATGTAACTAAGGAAAAAAGTTAGGTTAGCATGAAATCAAATGCATAATCAAAACCCTAGCTAAACAATGAAGTACAATAGAGTAAAAATGCATAAAACAAAGAACAATCTCACCAAAATTCTTCAAGCCTCCATGATTGACCTTCATTACCCCTCTCCATTTGCTGCAAAATGATGTTTTCCCTTAGATTTTTGATGAGCAACCTATGACAAAGCCCTAAGCAAATATTGAAGGATTCTATTATTGCTGCAAATGCAAGTATGCAAGTATGAAGCAAGCCTAAAGTATGCAGAAAATATGAAGTTATGCCAGCATGAAGTCAAGAGGTATGAAGTGTCTCAAATGAGGTAAAAATTGCCTTTTTATAGAAAAGCCAATTTTAGATGAATGGCCAGAATTGTCAGATGAGAGATGCCCTAAGATCAAAGGTTGAAATTAAATGTGACAACTAGCAATTAGGGTTAGGGAAACATTAGGGTAAAATTTGAAACGAAGGGCTGATCTAAAATAAATGGACAAGAATGCATGTGACAAGGAGATATTGGGCACGGAAAAAGAGGCTACTGGAAAATTAAATAATAATTTAAAATTATTTGATTTTAAAGACTAAGTTGACCTTTTGAATTAAAAATTAATTTAATTCAAAAGTGGTGGGGTCATGTGACAGTAAATAATGATTTTAAATTATTTACTTGGTGGGAAAATAGAAAGAGGACAATTTTAAATAAATAATTTTTTTGCTAAAACAAAGAACAATCTCACCAAAAGTCCCCTCCATGATTGACCTTAATTTCCCCTCTCCATTTGCTGCAAAATGGTGTTTTCCCTCAAATTTTGATGAGCAACTATTAACCTATGACAAAGCCTTAAGCAAATATTGAAGGATTCCTATTATTGTTGCAAATGCAAGTATTCAAGTATGAAGCAATCCTAAAGTATGTAGAAAATATGAAGTTATGCCAACATCAAGTCAAGAGGTATGAAGTGTCTCAAATGAGGTAAAAATTGTCTTTTTATAGAAAAGCCAATTTTAGATGAATGACCATGATTGTCAAATGAGAGATGCCCTAAGATCAAAGCTTGAAATTAAATGTGATAGCCAACAATTAGGGTTAGGGAAACATTAGGGTAAAATTTGAAATGAAGGGTTGAGATTTGGTTTTAGAAAAATCAAATCAATGGACAAGAATGCATGTGACAAGGAGATATTGGGCACAAAAAAAGAGGCTACTGGAAAATCAAATAATAATTTAAAATTATTCGATTTTAAAGACTTAGTTGACCTTTTGAATTAAAAATTAATTTAATTCAAAAGTGATGGGGTCATGTGACAGTAAATAATGATTTTAAATTATTTACTTGGTGGGAAAATAGAAAGTGGACAATTTTAAATAAATGATTTTATTTAAAATTAGAAAAAGCCAATGTGAATAATAATTAAATAAATTATAGAAATTTATTTAATTATAAGAGGACATAAGAAATTAATGACGTATTTAAATAAGAAAATAAACTTTATTTATTTAAATAATCAGGAGGAAATGGTTAGAATTATGACGTTAGTACATAATTAAATAATTTAATTATGTGAGGATGTTTGACATATGAGAATGTGGTTTGCAAGTCTAGGCCATTTTTATGTGTCTATAGTTAATACATAAGCAACAAAAGCTTATATCAATGGGTCTCATCAAGACTTCTAAATCTCAAGCATTATTGGCTAGTCAAGTGAAAGAATCAAATAAGAAACAAAATAAAGCAACGAATAATCTACATTCAGATCAAGAAAAGAATAAATTCTCTTCCAAAGATAAATCATCTAAGAAGGAGAATCCAACTTGTTCATATTGCAAGAAGCTTGGACATGTAAGGAAGCTAAGGTAGCAGAACAACTTCCTACACTAATCTTGAGAGGAGAATAATGCAAAACTTTTATAGATCTTTAATAGTTACATAAACTTAAACATAAATAAACACAAATATGATGCATACCATGACATAATGATTTACGTGGGAAAAACCCTTTCGGGAGAAAAACCCCACTCCAAAAACTGCCCAATATATTATTTAGTAAATCACAAAGATTACAATATACTTGTAGAGCAAGCTTCTCACAAGAGTATCACCACTTAGAGATCATGAGACAACATGAGTACTATCAAACTCTCAGAATACATCACTGCCTCTCTATTGTAGCCATAATACAACACCCTCATAATAGGGTTACATTCTAGGGAAAGACAGGCCAACAAAATATCCACCATTAGATCTAAAACCTAATAATTAATGGTCTAGATTTATAATGTATCATTTTATCTAATGTATATCGGCCATTTTAGTAGTTTCCTGAAAAAGTTAACAAAAAATTGTTTACAAGCATCCCACTCCCCCCCCTTGTTGCCATTGTATATTACACCTATTAGTGTAACTAGGATATATATATATATCCTATCAACAATAACCTTTATATAATTGCAAGTTTGAGATACATTTTCCCAAAAAATATCCCACTTGTCAAACACCTTGCAAGAGCAACAAGAGGGAGTAAACATTGTCTCTTAATTGCTAGGGGCCAAAAATCCCATAATCTCTGAACACCATCTGAACTTCTTTGTGCTCACAGGCTTAGTTAAAGAATCAACAACAATTATCAAATTCTCTACCTTAACCAACTTCACCCTACCATCTTTGACCATATCTCTAACAAAATGATGGTGTACATCAATGTGCTTGGTCCTAACATGAAATGTCGGGTTCTTGGCTAGACATATCACACTCTAATTGTTGCAATAAATTGTCACTGTACCTTATTTTATTCCAATATCTAAACATGGTCTTTTAATCCAAATGGCTTCTTTACAAGCATAAGTAGCTACCATATGCTCTACATTTCTAGTGGACAAAGCAACCACAACTTGTCACTTACTCATCCAACTGATTGCACCACTAAATAATGTAAACACATAAGCACTGGTGGATCATCTGCTATCAATATCACTTTCCCAGTCTAAATCTACATAACCATGAATATCAAGGGAAATTTCATCTTCAGTCACATTATTATGATAACACAAGGAATAATCTGAGGTACCACACAAATATCTGAAGACTCTTTTAACTTCATCCCAATGAACTCTACTAGGATTAGACTATATCTGGTAACTCCCACTACTTTGGCAATAGCTGGTCTAGTACAAACCATAGCATACATCAAACTTCCAACTGAAATTTGGTAAGGCACTCTGCTCACGTCTTCCATCTCTGATGGAGATGTTGGACAATCTAAAATAGATAACTTTGTTCCAACAGAAAGGGGAACTCACAATGGTCTACAATATTGCATGTTAAATCTATAAAATTTAATTGACATACTTACTTTGGCCAATCCATAGCTTTTTGTTCACTCTATCTCTTTTAATTTCCATCCCAATAATGTGCCTAGTTTGCACCAAGATCTTTCATTTCAAACTTAACAGCAAGTTGAGATTTATTTTTTAAATTGTACCTTTCCATTTTCCAATAAATAACATATCATCAACATATAATGTGATAAATAGGAAATGATCACCATCAATTTGATCTGATTTAGAATGGTCAAATCCCAAAATCAACACATATGTATCAAATTTTTGGTACCACATCCTAGGACTTTGTTTTAAGCCATACAAAGATTTCTTCAATTTTCAAACCAACTTACTTTTACCTTTCACCACATAGTGCTCTGGCTATGTCATATAAATATCCTTCTCCAAGTCACCATGAAGGAAAGTAGTTTTCACATCCATTTGTTCAACCTCTAAATCACAAGCAACAACAATAGAAAGAAAAAATCTAATGGATGTCATTTTTGCAATAGGAGATAATATATCACCATGATCAACACCTTCAACTTGAGAGTAACCTTTTGCAACAAACCTTTCTTTGTACTTCTCAATACCTCCATTTGAACCAATATTTTTCTTGAACACCCATTTGCAACCAATAAGTTTTCATCCTTCAAGCAATGGTACAAGATCCCATGTATCATTCTTTTCAAAGATGTCATTTCTTCATCCATAGCAATCTTCTAGGATCCTTCATCACTCATACCTAATGCCTCTTCTATAGATTTGGGCTAGATGAGCTCTGCTCAACTTCTTATCTATCCTTGGGGCTCGATTCAACTTTCTTAGGTGTAGAAGGAAATTGAATCACATCTTCCTGATTACTTTGTTATGGCTGCAATGTAACAAAAGAAGGCTTAGATTCTCTAAAAATAACACTTCTACTATATATTACCTTTTGTGCAACAGGTTCCTAAAGCTTGTCTCCTTTCACTCCATAACTGTATCCAATGAGGATACATTTCATAGCCTTGTTCTCCAACTTTGTTTACTTCTCCTTTGGCACACGTGCATATGCCTCACACCCAAAAACTCTAAGATGTCTTGATGAAGCCTTGCGACCCAACCATGCATCTATAGGAATCTTATCAACAAGAGCTGATGTAGGAGACCTGTTAATTAGGTAACATGAAGTGACAAGAGCTTCATCCCAAAAACTTTGTTCTAGGCTAGCACCACTCAACATACTCCTAGCCTTCTCCATCAGTGTCCTATTCATTCTTTCTACAACTCCATTATGTCGTGGAGAATATAGAGTTGTCTTCTATCTATGAATACCACAATCTTTAAAAAATCTATCAGAATCATTAGAGAAAAATTCACCACCATCATCAATCCTCAAACATTTTATTTTCTTTTTAGTCTACAACTCAACCATTGCTTTAAATTCTTTAAATCAACTGAAAACTTCAGATTTAATCTTTAAAAAATATACCCATGTCTTACTATAATCATTAATAAATGAAATATAATATGTGGATTTACCAATCGAAGGAACATCTACAAGACCAAACACATCAGAATGAATAAGATTCAATACACCACAAGATTTATGAGAACTTGAGTAAAATTGAACACAATTTTTTTCCCATAAATGCAATGCTCATAGAAATCAAATTCAAGATTATAGTCAGACAAACCTTACACAAGGTTTTTATTTTTCAAGGTCCTTAGATCCTTTTCTCCAATGTGGCCAAGTCTCTAGTGCCATAACATAGTTTTCTCTATAGGTAACTTTGTCTCAGAAGAAAGATCCCCCTTGGGTAGCCAAAAGCCATGACCATTTGTTGAAGGTAAAACCATCACTTCTTCCACATACTTGCTTTTCATATAAGTACTATTGTACTCAACAGTGCATGCATCTAGCTTATACAATGTGTCATATCTAACATCTCTAGCAATCACTATAGCACCTTTAACCATCTTGCATCTTATAACAGATAATACTACTTGCACACCTACATCTATTAGTTTGCTCATAGATAACAAATTTTGTGCTAATCCAAGGATATGAAACACACCACTAATCCTTTTTATTCTACCATTAGGAAACCTAATTTTAACTTTACCATGACCAACAATGTCTAAATGAGAATCATCTTCCAAGTACACCTTACCTCCATCAAATTATTCATATTCAAAAAACTAATCTCTATTAAAGGTCATATGGAAAGACGCACCTAACTCAATTAACCATGCATCATTACATGCATGAGTTGCCAAAGATGCAATGAATGTGTCACCATCTTCCTTCTTGGACTTAAAATCATAATCAAATTTCTTCTTTTTCTTCTTCTTTTCTTCTTTGCATTCCTTACGAACATGTCCAAGCTTACTACAGTTCCAACAAATAACTTTGGACTTTCCAAGAGATTTAGATCTCCCCATGGACTTGGATTTGTCACGCTTCTCATTTTTCTTGCCTTTTTCCTTAGGCCTTCCATGAACATTTAGGGCCTTCTTGGAAGTGATGGATACCCTCCTCCTCATCTCTTCATAAAGAAAAGAACCCACCACATCTTCAGTCTTCAAAATAATAGAAGTACTCCCAATAGCCATAAGAAGAGAATCCCATGAGTCAGGCAAAGAACAAAGCAAAATCTAACATTTCTCCTCCTCATCCATTTTGACACCAACTGAGGCCAACTGAGCCACCACTATATTGAGTGCTTCCAGGTGATCTATGATTCATCCACCCTCTTCCATTCTCAAGGAATACAACTTCTTCCTCAAGAAAATATTATTCACTGAATATTTAGCCTGACACATCTCACCAAGCTTCTTCCATAGTTTCTATGCAGAGGTCTCCTCATGGACATTAATTAAAATAGTCTGCCAAGCACAATATCATTAGACCCTTAGCTTTACAGTCCATAACATCATATTGAATAGCCTGAGTAAAATATGTAGGCCTTGAAACATTCTCATCAACATCATCCCACAAATCTCGATCTATCAACAGATCCTTCGTCTTTAGCTTCAACATTTCAAAATTATTTCCAAAAAAATTCTCAACCTCTATTCTCCCTGATGAACTTGCCATCTGAAAATTCCTACAACAAGATCACAAAGCATCTTCTACACAAGCTCCAACTCAAATCTAGATTAGTTCAAAAAACCCACAACTAAAACCAAGATGATCAAGCTCTGATACCACTTGTAAGGAAGCTAAGGTAGCGGAAAAACTTCCTACACTAATCTTGAGAGGAGAATAATGTAAAACTTTTACAGATCTTTAACAGTTACATAAAATTAAACAAAAATAAACACAAGTATCATTCCTACCATGACACAATGATTTACATGGGGAAAACCCTTTTGAGAGAAAAACCCCACACTCCAAAAGCCGCCCAATATATTATTCAATAAATCACAAATATTAGAATATACTTGCAGAGCAAGCTTCTCATAGGAGTATCACCACTCAAAGATCAAGAAACAACACAATTGCTATCAGACCTCAGAATACATCACCGTCTCTCTACCATAGCTGTAATACAACACCCTCATAAAATAGGGTTACATTATAGGGCAAGATAGGCCAACAAAATATCCACCATTAGATCTAAAACCTAATAATTAATAGTCTAGATTTACAATGTATCATTTATCTAATGTATGTCGACCATTTTAGTAGTTTCCTGAAAAAGTTAACAAAAAATTGTTTGTATATATATATATATATATATATATACATACATATTCATATATATATCCAATCAACAATAACCTTTATATAATTGGAAGGTTGAGACACATTTTCCCAACAAGACATGATGAACATTCTTATTATAAAAAGGATATTGATGAATTGAAACATCTTCTTAAAAAGAATCAGATTGCTTTTCCATCTAGAATGTCTGAGTCAACTTCTTCTTCAAAACAGTCTCATAGGAACAAAGGTCATGCTAGTTTGGCTTCTACATCAAGAAATAAAGGGAAAGCTCTTTGTGCTACTATAGGTATTGGATTAGGGAGATGGATTCTAGATTCAGGAGCATCTCATCATATGACATCTTCACATTTTATACTCTCTTCTTTTGATCCTTGTGCTATGTCTCCTTTTTTGATGGGAAAAAATAAATACATGAGTGTAATTGGGAAGGGATCTATTTATATTGGGGAGGGCACTTTCAATTATGTTTTGTGTGTACCTCATTTATCAAACAATCTTCTTTCCATCTATCAGATTACACATGGTGGGGATGGGAAGACTGTGGAATTCACTCCTAATATAGTTATCATTATAGACTTGGAGAGTAGAGAGATTCTTGATACTGGGATGGTTGATCATTCATCTCGGTTGTACACCTTTGCAAATTTTTCTTTTTATGATGACATTGTTCCTTTGATTGTTGATCATGCTTCTAGTGTGAACCATGACTTCAAGGAGATATTTGGCTACTTGAACTTGGGAGTTCTCACATTGGATCTTGTTCTTGAGCCTTGTATTTCATCTCCTCCATCTACTATTTCATTTGATGATGCTTGTGTTGCTAAAAATATGGATTCTTATGATTCAATGCAGTAGGATCTATATTATCTTCCAACTACATCTACTTGAGATGCATACTTGACTGATATTGGTGGGTTGTTTGTTGAGTCTCACATTTCAAATTTGGGAGACACCATTGATTGCATACATCTTCTCTTTGATGGAGATGATTCTTCTTTATTTTTTGCAAGGGAATACTTTGACCCTCTTGTTCATCTTCTACATGATCATTCTTCATAGTTTGACGTGAGTGTGGATACTTTTGGAGAACATTTTGAGGAGGCTTATTTGTCTTTAGAGGAGGCATACTTGTCTTTGGATTATGTTCTACATTTGTCTCTAGGAAATTTTGGATTGAAATCTTCAATTATGTGGCCTAGAACACCTATTTGGAGTGTGCACTCAGCTTTTGGCATCAACATGGAGACACTTGAGCATAGATCAGAGATATCACATATCATTCTTCTTCCCACATATTCCTTTCAGTAATGGGAATACATCCTGCATATCATCTTGGTTTTTTTTCTTCTTAAGGGGGGGAACGTTGTTCTACAAGATTGGATCATCTTCAAAATTCAATGTTAAGCTTCTACCATTGCATGAGACTCACCATTTAGGGGGGGTTGCATGGTATCTCTTCTTCTTTTCTCTTATGGGGGTTCTTTTTCCTCGCATGGGGTTTTGTCCTTCTCATTCTTTAGTGAGAATTTTGTTTTTCATCTCTCTTTTTGGGAGGAATTTCGTGCCAATGGGTTTATTCCTTTTCTTCATTTGTAAGATATTTCCTTTCATATATACATGGGTACCTAACACAACCTCATAGTCGAGACCCATCTTTGCATCATTTGCATAATAATCTTCTCCATAAGTTGCACTTAAGGGGGGTGAATAAATGTCTTGTACCTAGTTCATTCACACACTAGGGACTTAGGGGAAATATTCACAAGTTAAGTTTACTTAGGTCCTAAGATTCTTTCTAGAACACTTAGTTGTCATGTCTATATTTTATCTTTTCCTAGGTAGTTATGATAAATTGTCTCATATCATAAGATTAAGATACTTGTCATAATCTTATGGCATCTTATGTCTCACCTTGGCTATATTCCTAGGTGGTCTCATATATAAATCATATTGAGTTGTTGGATAATCAAATCCATTGCAATCTTGAGCATTTCATATTGATCTCTTTGTGTGCTTTCCATTTGGCCTCTAGATCTTGGGTATCTACATAGCCAACTCTAACACTCTAAGTGTATAACTACATTTTATTCTATCTATCTTGCATTTTATTTCAATATAAAAAAAAGACATGTCTTTTTACTTTGAGGTCTCATGTTGATAAAGTTGCTAAATGAATATCTAAATTCATCACACTCCTCATCTAAGTGATTCCCTAAGTCCACGAAATAAAAATATATCAATGAAAGGATGCCAATAATTTAGGGTGAAAAATGATTTTGGATGTTTATACTTGTATGTATCAGTTTTGAGTATGCATATAGTTAAAGATATTAGTGATATTTCCTGTATAGATCCTCCAAACTAAATATAGTGTTTCCTTCTATTGCTCCAAAAAATAAAAATTGGACATTGCAGTTGGGTTCCAAATTTCAATTAAAGTCTAGCAATGAAGAATAAAGCATATAACATAGTAGAAGAGTGCATATAATAAATTTAGAAAGGATTATACTAGTCTTGACAATGGTATAGTAAAATTTAGGGTTTTGGCCTATGCAAGTGACAAGGATACTAAAGGAATATGGCACACCATTAAATAGGGTAAACATAATTGACGAGAACAATGTATCATTGTTTTAGGACATGTAGGGTTGAAGGAGTTTCTTTTTCCTTCATTAATAAAATGGGAGACATTATAATTTTAATCTACCCTAAAATAGATTTGTATCAATTCTATGTAAGAGTGGTGTCATTTCATGGATGGTTGCAATATTTGGAACAATTTCACATTAGATAAATTTGTAAAGTAGTTTGTAGTATGTGACATATTATGTTCTTTGGGTTATAAGTTTATGTGGACAACATAGTCATCCTATACAAGTTTAAGATCTCATTTTTTTTCAAGTACACACATCCTACAATCCATACCTTTTCATTCACACATAAAATCTATCACATTGTTCATATATTATTAGCATTTTGTAATTTATTCTATCTATTTATAGATATATTAATTATTATATTCTTTTTTATCTTTATAATCATATTTCAATTATATTTATATGGTATCTTACATATATCAAATTTTTAACCTTTCTAGTACACCCCTTTTTCTTATAAATATTATATTATCAATTAGGATGATTCCTTATAGAGTTAAGCATATTGATTTGAATGATAGGTTTATTAATTATTGATATTAATTATGGAGTAGTTGAAATGATACTATCTAAAATATTTGACTTTGAATCTCAACCTAGCTCTGATGCCAAATGTGATGTTGATTTTCCTCTTATAGTTATTAAGTATTAACAACATATTTAATATAATCAATACTAGAGTTAATATAATTTATAATATGCAATGTTATCAAAATAAATCTGAATAATTAATGTAAATTGAAAATATGTGATAATTAAATAATTAACATAATAAATGGAATAACACCTCCACATAGATTAATCTTATTAACACAAAATCAATAGACAATATTCCCAATATTATCAAATCAATGGTTTTCAACACATCTAAAAATAATGGAGGGGTTGTTGTTCGACACTTAGAGGAATGGTTACAAGTCTAGGCTCTCCATGGCAAGGAAGCACCTTTGGAGGAAACTTGTTCTTACACAAAACCCAACCTTCCTCACGAGCCTCATGATATAAATAACCTGCCTCACATGCCTCATGGTATAAATAACAACCCACCTAATGAGCCTCATAGTATAAATAACAACCTACCTCATGGGCCTCATGACATATACCCTAGCCAGGACACTCCTAGGTGTAAATTGTACCCTGAGTTGGACACAGAGTATGTGCCCCTTCTCCAAATGCCTCAATGCTAGCCAAAGACCCTAACCTTCAATCCTTTGTGCCCTTTGAAGTCCTTTCCTTTTTTTCTTTTCTCTCTTGAATTTTCTCCCTTGAGTATTCTCCATACCTTCCAAGGTCTCACATTAATGCTTTTATAAGCCTTAAGGGGTGGTTTCCAAACCATCACACCCTTTCACAAAGGTTGCATTTAATAATTATAAAATGAATAATTATTCAAGTCCACCAGGTTTTAAATGAGTTTTTTATACATATTCTTTATTAATATCTCTTTTAACCAAAGGATCATAATATCCTTTATATTTCTATCTTCGTTTTAATTCGAAAGGGTTATCTCATGGTTTTCCTTTCTCTTGGAGAAAAAGTCACATAAAAGAACTGTCATCATTCCCCAAAGCACATAGAACTAGAAGAATGGTACAAAGAGAGTGAAAACAAAAGAAAAAGAAAGTGTGTTTTGGGTCAACATGGAAGAGACAGTGCGATCTCAACGCCTTGCATCATCCCCAAAAGGAAAACACAAGCGAAAGAGAAATGAAAATGAAAAGGTGAAAGAAAATGAAAAAATATTTTGGGTCAAAATGAAGGAGACATTGTGGTCTCAATGCTTTGTGTCATCCCAAAAGGAAAACACAACAAAAAAGAGAGAAAAAGAAAAGGACCTTTTGGGTCAACATGGAAGAGACATAGGGCGTCTCTACGCTTTGCGTCATCCCCAAAAAGGAAAATACAAAAAAAAAGAGAAAAAGACAAGGACCTTTTGGGTCAACATGGAAGAGACATAGTGCGTCTCTAAGCTTTGTGCCATCCCCAAAAAGGAAAACAAAAAACAAAAAGATAAAAAGACAATACACGACGATTAGAAGAATAGAGGTATGGATAGAAGAAGTGTACAAAGAGAGACAGAGAGAGAGATCAAACACATGATACAGGGGAACACAATACACACATGAACAAAAAGGAACAAGTAATACAAATGTAAGTCAACCATTTACTAAGTTATTATTTTCTCAATCTTAAAAAGGTAAGCGGAAAATGAATAACATAGTTAAGAGACAAAGACAAGTGCATTACAAGGACAAAGGCTAACAACTACTTGTGTCCACAAAAAGGAAAACAAGCATGAGCCAAGGGTGATGATGGAGAGGATCATGCAATAGTGAGAATGAAAAATGCTTCAACTATTGCATGATAAGGCAATGGTGTTTTAAGAGATGATAGGAAAGCAGATGTTATTAGTGAAGTGATACTTGTCTAGTATCTTATTCAATGTATGACATGCTTCCATTCGATGTCCAAGAATATGATGATATTTGCAATATGATATGTGGGAATAATTAGGGAGAATGATCCTCCTATCCCCCTTGGGGATAAACCCACCCCCAAGAATCCCAATTCTAGACAAAAATAGATGACTCTAGGTCTCTAGAACCTCAAAAATAGCTCTCCCACTGAGTGTATAGGCAAACGGGGCCAGGTGAGGAAACAAAAAGTTCCTCCTACCAAGAAATAAAAGAAATCCTTGACCCATATCCTTATTGAGGAGGTTAATCTAAACAGTGAAAATGTGGAGGAATCTAGGGAAGAGGAGGTGAAGGAAGTCAGTGGTTCTCAACTCAAAAGGTCTAATAGGCTTGCAGGATGACTTATTCTATGACAAGGAGGTGATGGCTGATGATTTGGACCAGCGGAGAGTTCTACTAATGAAGAACAGGAGGATGCAACTGGTGATAAAAGATATGAGAACACCAATGAAAACCACTCCAAGAACAATCATAGCACCAACACCACCTCGATGGACCTACCTAGTGAGGCCCATACCTGCTCTCAATGTGCTTTTATGGCTATGGAGCTTGTTGAACTCAAGGTGAAGGTTTTAGAGCTGAAAAAAAATGGTGAGCATCTCTAATTTCAATTCCAAAGTGATGCATAGATTGGCCACCACACTTTTCATGTTACAAGAGAAGGAGCTGAAAAAAGTGGACGACAAGGATGGGAATCATATTAAGGAACTTGTACTTACTGAAGACTAGGGCCAACTCTTTGGCTAGCCCTGCTAGTTTTATTTTGTTGTTTTTGTTGGTCCTAGTGCTCCTTTGATTTGTTCTGGTTTTTAAGACCCTCTTTAATATTTTAGGACATATGCACTGTTAATGTGTTATTAATGGTATATTGACTTGGTTACTTGCCTCCAAGCTTTTTGTTTATAAGGTCAACACCTTGGTTTTGTTGCTTTTAATATCAAAAACAATAACAACATGAAATAACTTATTGTTGGAAGAATGAAGAAGAACATCTTATTATACAACCTTTGTGTTGTCATTGATGTCACCATGTTATATGAGTTGTAACTGCAAGCTTAAGCTCTAGCTTGATCCAGTATTCTGAACCGGTATGCAGTTATTATCCTCTAGTATTTTGGTCTGCAATTCTCCTCTGATGCATATCATTCCTTGTGGTTTTGGGAAATGGTTTTTGGATGTTGGAAGCTTGTAAGTTCAGAATCTCATGTGTACAAGTGCTTGTATGGTGAGTTGGTGTTATTTTGTTGTTGCATTTTGCTATTAGGTCTATCCCTAGCCAACCTAATGAATTGTTGGTGTTATAACGAATTAATTTTTTGTGTTGCGAATGTATGTGTGGCCTATCTTTGGTCCATGCCAACATTTTGTAGTGTGCTACATGCTTGAATTGTTTTTGGAAAGGTTTTGTACATGCTCGAAGTTGATAGTTGATCTTTTTGGTAAATAAGGGTTGCATCTAATTAGGATGACCTAATTGATGCTTGCGGATATATTAGATATATATATTGTACATTTTTTGAGATTGGTGTCATTGTTGAAGTGTGCAAAGAAGACAAGTATGATGAAGTATGTAAAGTGAATTTATTGAGCATCAAAGCAACTGAATCAACACTTGTTAGGTGTAACTCTATCAGTTCATTTTTTGGTTGTAAGCCATTTTGTTATTGTATCTTTTGTAGGTAGTGAGCCTCCCATTTTTGGATAGTGAGTCTTGGAAGTGAGCCACCCTTTGTAATATCTTATAACCGGTTATACTATATTGTGAGCTAATACTCACCGTGGTTTTTCCCATTTCGGGTTTTCCACATAAAAATCTTGGTGTTCATGTGTTGTGTGCTTTTATGTTATGTTAATCCTCTTGCTTATCTTTACTATTATATGCATTGGAGTATTTGGAGGGCATTTGTTCAATAAGTTTAAGAAGATACTGATTCACCCCCCCCCTCTCAGTATCTTGGGTATTCAACAATTGGTATCAGAGCTTGGTTCCTCTGAAGAAGCCTAATGGCTTGAAGATCTTGAAGATTGAAAAAATGGACGATAAGGAAGAACTTTGGGCTGCTCTTGAAGATCTTGACAAGGCTGAAAATGAAAACAAAGATTTGAAAGAAAATATTGATGAGGCAAATGAATGCATCCGAAAATTGAAAGAAAAATTGAAGAAATTTAAAGAAAGACATAGAGAAGTGAGTGAGCAATTAAAACAAGCTAATGAAGAGATAAACGAATTGAAGATTGTTTGAATACAGTGGTGCAAAGCAAGATTGATGAATGCACAAGATTTGAACAAGAAGTGGTAAACCTGAAAGAAGATATGGAGAAAGCAAAACTTTGTGAAGATAAGTTCAAGACAATATCCACCAAGCTTGATGAGTTGATTGCAAGGCATAAACCAAATAAAGAAAAAGGTGGTTTGGGAATGGAAGCAGGTACAAGCTCTAAGGTTGTGCATACCCCAAACACAGTGGATAATCAAAAGACTCAAGATAAAGGAAAACATACAAGAAAGCCAAGAAACTTTGCTAGAAGACCGCCTGTCAGACAACCAAATGCTCAAAGGTACCCATATTTCAATGGTGTTTGCTTTTCATGCAATAAATTTGGTCACAAGGCAACAAAGTGTAGAAGTAGAATGAGCAAATTTGCTAGATCCTTCTCTAAACAATGCTTTGCATGCAAGAAATTTGGACATAGAGCTAGTGAATGTAGAACTCAGATGATGAATTGGTTTAATGGAGGAAGATTGAATCAATATTTTGTTGGCTACTGCTATACATGTAATAAGTTTGGACACACAGAAAATCAGTGTAGATCAAGGGTTAATGGAGGACAAACTAATCAAAAAAATGTTGTTTGGTACAACTGCAACAAACCCGGACATATTTCAAGAGTATACAAAAGTAAAAAGGGAAAGCAATCTGATCCAATAAAGAAGAATGAACCAGTAAAGACAATTGAAAAAAATGAGGTTAAGCAAGAAATGAACAAGATATGGAAGAATAAAGAAGAGCCAGAAACATCAAATGTTTATGTGCCCTCATTTGGTGCAGACAATTCCTTCGGTAATTAGACCTAGCATGATCTTAGGGGGAGCATTAACAAAAAAATGTTTAAACCCCTGGATATTTGGCATGTCAATATTTAGCACAAAGATATGTTGTAAGGAATGGATAAACAAAGGTTATGCAAAAGGAACTAGAAGAAAAGGTGTAGGCATGATCATTTGCGGAGAAAATTAGGGTTTTCAGTGTAGTGTAGAGGGTTTTTATCAACTTTTTGAATTCTACCACATTTAATACGAATTAGGACAGATTGTTGATTTATAAAGTGAATTTACAAGGCATTTTTATCACTTATGCATATGAAGAAAGTGGAGAGCGATTTGGAGCATTCTTGAGGAGATTTAGAGAGTGAGTTTTGTAAACCCTAGTTCTAGTTTTCACAAAGGAAAATGTATTTTACTCTTTTGTGCTATTGTAGGCTTGTGTGAATCTTATTTTTGAAATAATTTGAGCTCAATTTGTGGAGAAATGACAACCCCTGTAGTTGTAAATGTGTTGGAAAGACCTAGACCTTCCTATAAGAAGTATTCCATGAAGGTTTTCGAAGATGACCCTCTAGGCGCCTTCTCATCGATTCCTCGCAATGTTATGCCCATTCAAGACACTAGGATGTGCCCATTCAAGACACTAGGATGTACATTCGAGTTAAGACTAAGGAATACAATCACATCAAATTGATAGATATCTGGTAGAATGAGCTCACCAGGGATGATTTCTTGATAAAACCTGAGTATGCAAATGTTGTTGTGAAGAAGTTGGATTGATGGAATTTTTTTCCTAACTTCAACTCTATTATTGATGATAAATATGTTAAATTGATTCTTAGCATAATGTATGATAGGTTCTTGTGGACTAACAGACCTCATCTTATAACCAAGGAAGTGATTAAGGCTGTTATCGGACTATGTGACACCAGACCGATACTGGTGTTGAAGTCTGTGAAGAATGAAGTGGTGATGGAACTCACTGGTGCTACATTTGAAAAAAGGTCTCTTGCAACAAAGCCTATTACCAATCCTGCTATGAAGTATGCAACTATAATAGTCAGACACAAGATCTACTTCACAAATAGGGAGAACTCTATATCTGCTACAACTATTTACACTAGTTATGACATGACAATGAATGCTGCAAATTATGATTTGTGTGTACTTCTCTGGCAACAATTGTTTGAAAATTTGAAGATGACAAGGGAGAAGAAATATGCATTTAAATTTGGCTCCTTGATTGTTTGTCTATTGTTCTACTTTCTTAGAAGACTTCCCAGAAGAGATGTTGTGGTGTTTTGGGATACATCAAGACCGGTTGCACATCAAATTTTTGACTATATGCACAGTTTGGGTGATTTGAAGAGTCAAGATAATGCTCTGACAACATTCTTTATTGTATTCAAGAGCAACATGAATGAAAGAGAGAGGATTCCAAAGAAAGTTGTTGAGAAGTATAATAATGATATCATAATTCATGTCTCCTTTGATGAGTATATGATTAAAGTTGTTGAACCCCAGACTGTCTAGATTCAACCATTGGGTTATGAAATTACAAAGGATGAAGCCGAAGGCTATGTACAAGTTTTGTTGAAAATTCTTAAAGATACCAGTAAGCCTAGAGTTGGCACTTATAAACAAAAATCTATGGAAGTATGCATGGAGAATAGGAAGCCTATGATAAGAAAGAAAGTTGATGAAATGCTTAGGAAGTTTGGCTTCATTGATGAACATATTGCACAAGGTAAAGCAATGGGAGAGCAAATGGCTAGAGAATCATCAGGACCAAGGAGATCCGACAAGACTTCCTTCAAAACCAATCGCAGCCCCTGTAGTGAAGGTTGAGCCCGGTGCTCTTGGTAAAGGTAAAGGCTCAGATCCTTCAGGACCCAATACAAGATCTGGAAAAAGGAAAGAGACTCCTCCGGTGGCACCAGTCAAGAGAGGAAAGAAGGGAAAGGATACAAGGGAAAGAACCTCAGTATCATTGAAGAACGAGAGGAAGAGGAGGAAGACCCTCTAGAAAAATTGGTAAGAAAGAAGAGAGGGAGTATGTCCTCTGGTGAAGGTGCTTCACAGGAAGCAAGTGTTGGCAGTAAAATATTTCATTATGTGTCATCCTCTAAGGAAGATGAAGAACAATATTTTGGTGTCCATGTGCACACCAAACTAGAATCGAAGAAAGTAAAAGTGTTAGAAGAGGTATCTTTGAACCAAGAAGAACAAAAGGCCTCACCGGTAAGACCTGGTTCCCCTCTTAGATTAGAGGCTTTGGTTAATATCTTGATACATTTTGAAGACATGTTGCATACTGCAACAAAAATATATGATCAAGTAGGTAGAGAGGACAAAAAAACATTAATTTTGGCTATTATTTAGTATGTTGTCACTTTGGAAGTCAGTTGAGATTATGTTAAGAACAATGTGCCTGAGAAATTGTGGGAAGCTTTGATGAAAAGAAGATCAAAGGTCGTTGAATTGGAAGAAAAGATAAAAAATGATGCATTTGAGAAAATTGGGTCCTCCTTGACCCCAAATGATTTGGAAAACTTAAAGAAGGTATGCTCAAAGATATTCCAGATGAAGAAAAGAGTAAATACTTTGATGACCAAAGATAAAAAGCGGCTAAAGAAAATAAGGAAAGAAACTACAGAAGCCATTAGGGGTATTGCTGAAAAATATGGTATGTTTGGTGCACTCCCATCTAGTTTTGCACCAAAATCAAGAGAAGAAGTATCTACAAAGGTTAAGGAAGACATTCCTTTGGGTACAGGTGATACAAATATTCCTTTGGAAACAAATGATGTAGATATCCTTCCGAAAACAGGTGCCACAAATGATCCTCTGGAGATAGAGAAGCTTAATGTTGAAGAAGTTGAACCAGAGAAGCATGATGTTGTCCCTCTGGAGCATGTTGAAGAAGAAAAGGATAAAGATGAAGGTGAAGGGAATGAAGAAGGAAATAGAGATGAAAAAGAAGAAGAGAAAGTAGTAGAAGAAGAAAAGGTAGAAGAAGAAGAAGAAAAGGTAGAGGAAGAAGAAAATGTAGAGGAAGAAGAAAGAAATGGGGAATATGCCAGGAAGAATGAAGAAGATCAAAGGCAGGTTGTAGATTCACAAAGGTCCCCCAGAGAATCCTCTTCCGACGATGATGTTTTGAAAGGCTTGTTATCCAAGTAGACTAGGTTCTAGCCAATTATTCCTTTGGAACTTCTACAACTCCCCATGATTCAAGGCAGTGTGGACTTGGATAAGATTTCTCTTGTTCATAAATTGGTGTTAGGGGATGCATTGCATGCATCCAGAAGAAGAGAAATTCTGGAAACACATCAGAAGGGGACAAATCTTATTAATGATGCCATCAAAGCTTTGTGGGAGGCCACCCTCGGTATATCAATTGATACATCTCTCACTCTGGTAGAGAATTTGAAACTTCTATTGGAATCCTTTAAGGAGTATGCCTCCAGACTTGGTGAGAAGACAAGGCAAGAGATTGAGGAGAAATTGGCAGAGAAAAGTCTTTTGGCACTTCATGATAAGTGTGCTTTGGCACACACCAATGTTGAAAAGAGTTTGGAAGTTGTGGAGGATTGTGAGTTTGAAGTGAATATTGTATTTGCTTATTGCATAAAGTAGCTAGATGCCACATAGAATATCAAGGATCTCATGGACTCCATTGAGTCCCAGTTGACAGTTATTTATAGTACTTACAGTGCATCTAAAGATAGATACATAATGACCTGGAATGCTATCTCTACTCACAGAGAAAAAATATTTATTCTTCATAAGCATAAGGAAGATATCATTAGAAGATTCGGTCAGCTAGGTGACCTTGTGAGAATGGAGTACACTCTGGTGGCCAATGCTTTAGCGAATGCAGAGAAATTAGAAAAGATCAATCTGACTCCAAGTTCTCTAGATGGTGTAGAAGAAAGTCTGGTGGAATTGGAATCTCTAAATAGAATGTTGATATCTACTAAGAGGAGTTAGGAGAATGGTAAGACAACATGGCAAGGTATTCTCAAGGAGCTTCAAGGCTCACCTTCCTTCAAGTAATGTTTTTCAATTTTCATACTTTTTGGACCACCCTTTGTCCTTCATGTCAAAGGGGGAGATAAAAGGGAGAGAATGTCACAAAGAGAAAAGGGAAAAGTGTGTTGCACATAGTAGGTTACATAGGAGGTTTGTATATTCTTTTGGCACATGTTGCCATCAATGACAAAGGGGGAGATTGTTGGAAGAATGAAGAAGAACATCTTATTATACAACCTTTTTGTTGTCATTGATGTCACCATGTTATATGAGTTGCAACCGCAAGCTTAAGCTCTAGCTTGATCCAGTATTCTGAATCAGTATGCAGTTATTATCCTCTAGTATTTTGGTCCACAATTCTCCGCTGATGCATATCATTCCTTGTGGTTTTTGGAAATGGTTTTTGGATGTTGGAAGCTTGTAAGTTCAAAATATCATGTGCACAGGTGCTTGTATGGTGAGTTGGCATTATTCTGTTGTTGCATTTTGCTATTAGGTCTATCCCTGGCTGACCTAATGAATTGTTGATGTTATAATGAATTAATTTTTGTGTTGCAGATGTATGTGCGACCTATCTTTGGTCCATGTCGACATGTTGTAGCATGCTACATGCTTGAATTGTTTTTGGAAAGGTTTTCTACATGCTTGAAGCTGACAGTTGATCTTTTTGGTGAATAAGGGTTGCATCTAATTAGGCCAACCTAATTGATGCTTGTGGATATATCAAATATATATATTGGATAGGTTTTGAGATTGGTGTCGTTGTTGAAGTGTGGAAGAAGAAAAGTATGATGAAGTGTGTAAAGTCAGTTTATTGAGCATCAAAGGAACTAAATCAACACTTGTTAGGTGTAACTCTATCAGTTCATTTTTTGGTTGTAAGCCATTTTTTTATTGTATCTTTTGTAGGTAGTGAGTCTCCCATTTTTGAACAATGAGTCCTGGAAGTGAGCCACCCTTTATAATATCTTATAATTGGTTATACTATATTGTGAGCTAATCCTCACCGTGGTTTTTCCCATTTTGGGTTTTCCACATAAAAATCTTGGTGTTTATGTGTTGTGTGCTTTTATGTTTTGTTAATGCTCTTGCTTATCTTTATTGTTATATGCATTGGAGTATTTGGATGGTATTTGTTCAATAAGTTTAAGAAGATACTGATTCACCCCCCCCTCTCCGTATCTTGGGTATTCAACACTTATCTCATTCATGCCAAAGTTAGAAAAATATAAAAAGTGTTATTGAATACTCGAAAAAATACTAGCAATTATCAAAAAGAAAATAAAATATTAGAGGTTTGCAAGATATCATTTCCTTCCATAAGTAAGCACTTATATTGTACACAGTAATGACAATTTAATGATATCTAATTAACCCAATAAATGACTCAACACTAATATCCTTTGTATATCTTATCACATCCTTGAGACACTAGAAGTTCAACCAAACTAATGTACTACATCACACATGTAATCATCCTATAATATATTATATATTCATATTGTATAATACATAATCATTGTCATATTATCTAAGATAACCAAATTTACTCAAGGTTTAATATTATAGAGATTAACTATTATTGTTTCATAGTTGGAAAAGATTTGAAATATATAATAACCCCACATGCTTATTTTAGCATTCACTAAGAAAGAAATTTGACCAAATATACCAAGTAAATAAATACGTAACTAAAGTATCAAACCAAAAACATAAATGACTACTATTTTTTGTGATGTAGAATAGCTTACGAAACCAAATACTCCTACATCATCCTCTTATTTCCTTCCAAATTAGTTTCTTAGCTATAATATTGTAGTTGATAGGTCAACATATAATTTCTAAATGTTTTTGTCTCCTCATGTTGTGTCATTCTTCTAATATGATAAAAAACTTAAGTTGATTCAACTTGTAATTCCTCCCAATGGTAACCAATATGACATTGTTTTATAAATATTGACTGCAAAATTAAGAAGTATAAAATCCACCTATACAACATGAAGAGGATCAAGAATGTGGGATTATCCTTCCAAATTAATTCCCCTCCACATGAGTACCTTAATAAGTGATAATAACATGCAATTTAAATTTTCAACATGCAAGAGGTTCACAAATTAAGTGCTCCCATGAAAATTGTGACTCTTTTTTAACTTCTATGTAGGATTCAAGAATATTTTTTCCAATGTAGATGTGAGGAAAAATAAATTTGAAGATAGATCTAACCTTCACATCTAGGATAAAAGGGATGTAAAAAGTCAAAATATTATTAAAATAAAATAAATAATTTTGATGATGTCAATAAACCAAACCCATATATATACTTGCATCAAACACCAAAATAATAAAAAATATGGGATCCTTCTCATTAAAATTTTAATTTTGATCTAATCCTAATTTTTTTCACCTATAAATAGGTAAATTATCTTCATATTATAATTATTAAAATATAAATTAATTTTTTGATGAAAGAAAATTTGATACTATCTAAATCTAATCTACAAATCCGAGATCTCAATGAATGAAAATTGAAATTAAATTTATGATAAAAAATAAAGTGAAAAATGGAACTAATGTAGCTAGAAAACAAGGGATCTAATTGTAATGTGTTAAGGGGGTAGAAAATATATCCTAATTAATTTTATTTTAATATAAGAAATTTTCAAAACCCCAAAAAATACCTAATAAATTGGGCACTAGTGTCATGGTATTAGGTGAAATTCAAAATTTTACCAATTGCTTACCAAATATATAACACCTAGCCCAATTTAAAATTATTTTTATTGTTCTCTAGATCTAATACATGATTAGTTAAAGTTGGGGACAAGAGGAAAATGGTGTGCAATTTGGGAGAATACCTTATTTGATCTGTTAAGAATGATCATGTTAATGGTGTTATGTATTCAAATATATAAACCATAAACCATAATATGAATTATAAGATATGGCTATGTTTATATGATGGAGGACAAATAGGTAGTGAGAATCACAAGAACAAAAGGTAAAATGCAGAGGGATACGAAGAAAACTAATACAATTTTCAACACAAAGATCTAGAAAAATGGGTGTAGACTATGGCTTCACAAAATGATGGTAAATATTAAATATAGGGATTTGAAGGGAATGAGATGATTAATGAAGAGATAATAAAAAATTCAATTGATTCAATGGATCTAAGGGCTCTCAAATATTTAGTATTTGAAAATGTCATTTTCTTCTCTAAAAAATAGAATCTTTTTGATAACTTGGATATGGATGAAGATTTTAATGAGAATAAGGATGATTGAAATATTATAATCTAACAAAAGGATAGTAAAACTAGATTTATAAACATTTTTAATTGAGGCGACTATTCAAAATTTAATTAGGATTAGGGTCAAAATAGTCACCAAAAATTAAAAAATAAATTTAAAACACAAACACAAGCATTGCCTTATGTAAGTATTTGGACATTATCATAATCTAACACTTATTTATTGAGTGAATTATATGTCTAAACTTTTAACGATGATTTGAAAAATTTCCACATTTGGTTCTTTATGTCTCAAGTTTATGTGATCAAAGGAAAGGTTTGAAAGCATGCCAAATGGTGTTAATACATGACTAAGGGGATGGGCACTATAGTGAGTGGGGATATGTGTAGAATGACATTTTTAAAGTGGGAAATTTTTAATATTATATTTTTTCCCCAATTTAGTGAATTGATAACATTAAGTGAAGAAGGAAACTAAAATATAGTAAAGTACATTGCATGGATAACTTAAAATTTCATAAGGGATATGATAAAAAAAATACATATGCAAAATCCAATGCCCTCAACCTCCTTTTCACTTTCCTTCACTTTCATAGGAACACTTCAATCCTAAAATGAACTAAAAATAAATAAATTATAGTTATAGTATGGTAAGGAAAAAAATTGAAATAAAAATATTAAAATGAGAAATAAAAAAACACACCTTAAAACTAACCCATAATAGCACAAGAGGGGGGAACAAGAATAAGATCCATGAAGTATCACATATATGAAAAGTTTAGTTTTTAGATGAACTATAAAGTATAATAGAACATTGGAAAAGATTTGGTTGTAATATAAACACTAATATGTAGAAGATAGAGAAATATTATATTGTATCATCACCACTAAATGAATGGGCCAAGCCATACCAAAAATTTAAAATGGTAAAAATGATAATGGATATGTGATCACCACTCGACTATATATTGTTGCCACCCAAATAAGTAGACTAGATCTAAAACAAGGTAAAATGGTTAAAATAATGGTGATAGTAATATTATGATCTATAAACTAGGATCACCATCCTCCCTTCTCATAGAATGAAAAATACACTTAAAAATAATAAGGAATTAGAGACATTATATTTCCAAAATTCATTGTTAATGAAATGAAATGTTTTCAATAAAAATTATGTTAGATTGTTTGAATCAACATTTTAGATCACACTCTATGATCCATCATGAGGAAGGGGAATAATTTGATATTTATATATCAAAACTAGTTAATTAAATAGAGAGAAAAGGAATAAAAATCAATAATCATGATGAGATAACTAAAAATAATAAACTCATAAAAGATGAAACAAAAAAAAAAGAAAAAAAAGAATATAGGACCATAATTTATTATAATGAAAAAATTAAAAATAAAATAATATAAAAATAAGAAAACCTAGTGTAATGGTTCACTAGAGGAATCATGATTATAAATTATAATACACCACATAAATAATTTTAAGAGAGGTTGTTAGCAAGATACAATTAACAATAAAGAAATATTCACTCACCACAAAGAGATTGCACCAAGTTCAAAGCCAAAATACCAAGAGATGAGGCCCTTTACTTATACTTGGGTGTAAATAGAGAGATGACGTAGAGAGATAGAGATGATAAAGATATATAAGAAAAAAATGATAGAGAGAAAGTAGACAAGGAAGACAAAAATCTAAGAAAGGATTGCATGCAATAGTTTTGTGCTAAATTAGATGTAAATATGAATGTAATAAAGGACTTAAGCTAATATTATACCATCTAAATATAATATCTAATTAATATTAAATATATGATAACACAAATTGGTTGTCCTCATGTAGATGTGTTATGATGTATGTTATGGTTTCTAATAACTTTAATTTATTATCTATATATGTTCTTTCCTAACCTTTCACACTTACATTCATTCCCTTCTTATCTTTGACACAAGGGTATAAATACAACACTTAAATGTATCTAGGCACAAAATATTTGATATTCTCCCCTTACTTGCCAACATCTTAGTTCCATTGCAAAGATTATGGTAAAAGGAATATCTTGACTTGCAAACTTGACCCTATACATAGTGTAGTTTTGACATAGAATCAAAAGAGATACACATATATAGGAATACCATTTTCAATTCTAAATCATTACATATTCTGAAATCTTCACAAGGCACAATTGGACTACCACTATAGTTGCACCCTCCTTGATGTGAAATATTATTGCATTAATTGACTTACAAAAATCAACAAACCAAGTAGAACAAATTAAAACTAGTGCATGTCTCACATTGGACAATATTTTTTAGCTAACAAACCACTCTTGATATTATCACAAATCATTCTTCTCAACTAGTAATACAACCACAAATTTGAATGATCATACGAGGTATTGCGGAAACAAGGAAAACATACTTGATTAATAACATCATGATAACACTTTTGGTAAATATTCCCAATGCATAAATAACCTTGGAGTTGGTTAAACCATAATGTGTGATTTATTCCAATATCAGTATATCAACCATTCATGTAGCATTTCACATACTGATAAAAGAGATGTACCTTCTTTCTTTAAGGTCAAGCTCTATCAATTTTTCAAAAAACACATTTTGTTCATTATATTATAATTGATGATACAAGCTTCATTCGACCAAGGTTCTTTAAACACATTGACAATATGTTGCATGAAACATTCTCATATCACAATCAAAGTCCATTCAATGGTTGGTTAGTTATGCTTGTTGTTGACTTGAGAAATTTGCCACCTATAACAAACATTCTAATGTATGTTGGATCATCATATAGGACAAAACTTTGGAGCAACTACTAGATACTAGTAACATTGAACATAATTTTCCAACAACAATGGGATGAACCTACCCAAATCAATTTTCACAACCTCCTTTCAAATTTAGGGAATGCCAAGGCAATACTAACATATTGTCATTTTTTTTACGTCATATAAAAATATCAACCTTTCTGCCAATGGGCATAATACATTGTGTTCATTAATATATTTGTTTGCAACAAATGACTCAGTTGCATTATATAACAAACAAATGTTGACATCAAAGGTTGCACCTTTAGCATGATGTATTGCTAATCAAATAAGGGGTAAGGAAAATTCAAATTTAAATGGTGAAAAAGTAGATGCAAAGGTGTTGTTGTGCACTTGACAACAAGTTATGCTAAAATTAAAATTTGTAGGTTGCAACTAGACTCATTAATGGTGCACTTGGTAAAGTTTTTGTTATTGTCTACAAAAAATGAGAGTTGACCACCCAATCCACAACTATTTGTTATCATGAAGTTCGTACATCACATTGAAAAAATTGCCTTAAAGATGGCTTAGGTACTATCAATCCATAAAACATGAGCATCAATCAACATTGGAATTAGAAACTATCAAGGTCTTACATTCACAATGGTGTCATGAGTTTGAGTCTAATCTATGCATCTCCCCTACATTCCCATTCTAGCAATATGCCTACACATAGAACAATATGTATGAAATCCTTTAGAAGAAAGTGTAGGAGTGTCTTTGAGTAATGTTGACACAAGTTCTTGAAATCCATTTTATTACCCTCATCATATAGTGTACAAAAATAACTTTTCATACTAAGGAAAGTCAAGAAACTTTTTTCCCAATATTCATGATATCAAACAAACAATTCTCATTGAACAAGTACAAACAAAATATTCCTCTTGCAATATCTAAAATTTCTTCTAAACTAAGTTATTGGGATGTCTATGAACCTTTAGATGTAATTGCTAATTTATATAATATATATTTTTTTAATTTTTAAATACATATGTATATTAAAATTGTTATACATAAAATAAAATAAAATAAAATCATTTAATACATTCTACACCATTCTTTACATTATAAAATCTCACTCCACTTTTATTTTACTCCACTCAATCTTTTTATCCATCACCATCTCAAATTATGAAATAAATTCTTATCAACTAAAATATTTTCAGATTTTCTTTAATCAAAGTGCGACCATAGAGCATAAGCATGGTGCTATGTACGTAAGAAAAAGAATTGAAACTTGAAACATTTTTTTTAACACTAATTTTTTATTGAATCACCCGCGAAGGAAAGACTACTTTTTTCAAAAAAACACGTCGTCCATATCAAACCGAACGGCTATCTTGCACGTGGGAGGATGATATATTTAGTATGGTGTCTGTTATCGTACCGTTGGCCATGAATATCTGATAATGGCAGCAGCGAAATGGGAGAGGCAAAGCAAAGGAGGTGAAGCGGAAGAACGGGAGAGGCAGAGCAGAGGCGGTGATAGCGGAGGAACAGGAGACGCAGAGCAGAGTTGGTGATTATGGATGAACGGGAGAAGCAGAGGAGAGGTGGCGATAGCGAAGCAATTGGAGAGGAAATCTTTTTCTTCTTTCAGGCAATGCATGTCAGTTTTTAATATTTATTATCTCATGTTTCTTGCAATAGAAAAAATGTCATGGGTAGACTTTGTTTATGTTATTTTCTTTGCACTTCCTTCCGGGCGTTATGATATGTTGAAAAAAATCTGGTGGGAAAAATTGGTATTGATGCTTCAAAATTAAGGATTTCTTGTAAAAGGCCTTTTCCATTCACCTCAATCTGGTGCCTCCTCATGCCTCGCATTTGAAGTTTTAGGAATCTCCCATTGTCCATCGTCGTCATTATCAATTTCCTTGGGCTCATGAACTAGCCATCCCTCATTTATCAAGTTCCAGTCTCTCAAATAAGCACATGCTTAAACCATAAAGTTTGGGCTTCAGAGGAAAAGAAGTATTTCCAGGTCGTCTGCCATCTGGGGCTCCTTGAAATGACATTGCTTTCAGACTGAATTGTTATTACTACCCACTAATATGGAACTGGGCATCTTTCTGGATTTTGACCCCATGCAAAATAAGAAAATAGCTTAAGAGCATCACGTTTTTTAATGATAGATCACATTCATGTTATACTTCCTTTGTTTTTTATTTTCAACAAGTTGTGGCAATATGGGCTTTCCTGACTCTTTACAGGCAGTCGGCAGATCTTTAAAGGTTTTTAGGGTTTGAATCCTGCAGTGGGTCCGTGAAATATTTTCAAATAATTTGGGCCTTTCTAATGCATATTTGAACAAAATGAGGAAATCTATATTTACAGAGATTGAGATTGATCTGACCAATGTTAACTAGTAAATTTGAACAAAATGAGGAAATCTATATTGACAGAGATTGAGATTCATTTGGTTAATGTTAACTAGTAAATTTACCCTACATTTAACTTGAAGTTCAAATTCGAGTCATAGTGTTAAATTAGTGACCAATGTTGTTTTGTGAGCAGCCAGCTTGATACGAAGGACCAAATGACTGTATAAAAAATTAGACATAAGATTATTTGACTGGCAGAAAACAACATTATGTTTGGTTTGCTTCAGCTTCTATGAACATATTTTTATGGTTTTGAGTCTTTCACAAATGTAGGTATGCAAATAGGGTGTTGTTCGAAAGGTGTACAGAAACTTGCATGAATAATTTTGATAGTGTAGGCTTTGGTTACAGATTTACAAGAACAGAATAATGTTAATCCAAGTCTCTTACTTTTCAGCAGGTTTTGGGGATTATGAATCATCAACTTCCTTGGGCTCATCCCTCTAGTTTCTTTGCATTTACATCCTTATTCCATAGGTGCATCCTCATCCCTGTCATCTAACTTATTGGAATTTGGGTCTGGAATCTTAGCACGGTCATCCCTATACTTAGGTTTCTTATTATCAGGGCCAGGTATTGTCTTAGGCGCAAGAAAAAGGAGGGTCAAATTCATTAGAAAGAAGATTAGCTATTACCATAAACTTGGATCATTTACATAACAAAGGAAAAAAGAAGATATTCGTTTTGTGGAGGATGTCCCCAAACCAACCTCAATAGCATTTGCTGAAAAGCAAGTCCAAAATAATGTTCGCAGTCCTTTTGCCTCCCAATTGCTCAGTTTTCTTGTGATGGTCTCATAATAATAACCCATTAAAACTTGAACTAGAAATTTGCTACTAGAAAAGTGAATTTGTAAAATTACAAACCAAGCTGATAAGTGTCACCATAGACTGATACAATCTATGCATCATAGTTTTACAATTCCCTGTTTTACATCTAGATACTAGCATAATTATAATATACATAGGAAATATTTTATCCCCTGTAATGCAGAATTATATTATATTCTACTCTTGCACATTGACCAACTCATACTTAACAACAGATAGATTATTGTCCTCCTTCACAACAAAATCTGCAGGTCAGCTACCTCAGTCCTACACCATTTATCAACAACAAGATGTATGGATCCTCTAAAAATACTGATTTTTTTTTTTTGTGAAAAACTACGTTTGATCCTTCCTTTATAAGATTCACTGCCAAAACACAGAAACCCAACACATGAACACAAGCGCTTGAAATAACAAAGAAGCACACAAAAAAAGATTTCAAAGATTAACTAGCCAAAAAAGGTTTTGGAAAACTTCAAAACTCCCCAGAAAGGACAAATATTTTTATGATAGATAAAAGGTGCAGTTGGCTAACATGATAGAGAAGAGGTACATTATGTGAAAGGACAATAAATTAAGAAAATAAATTAAGAGAAGTTCCATGCAGTTGAATAAATAGACTTGGTTGTATAAAGCCCATAGCAAACATATTAGCACCGTTATACACGAAGCTCAAGCTTTTCAAGGTCAGGAATGAGGGACAATAGAGCATCATTCTCAGCCATGGAAATTCCTACAACTTCAATTTGTAGCGCTCCATAACATTATGCCTAAGGCACTCAAAGGTGAGGAATGGGGGACAATAGAGCATCATCCTTAGGCATGGAAACTCCTATATCTTCAATTTGTAGCACTCAATAACATTATGCCTAAAGCACTCACAGGTGCTCCTTATTCACTCATACATGGGATTGACAGCAATGATAATGGTGATTGGGGCCATGGTTTGCAAAGGTAATAGTAATACAACTATCTGAACTTCAAGTAGGGCTTTCTTCATGCTATCATTGTGACCTTTCTTCACCTTTTGACTTAGGATTGTGGAGGCAAAGGTGGAGGAGGTATATTTGACACTAAGAGTGAGCATGAGAATACAAGGTAGAGGTAGAGGTCATGGTGCGAAAGGCCATGAAAAATTACAGCGACCTTTTCTTGAAATATGAGGGCCCTAAAATTTCTTCTTAGCTTTAATCTCCTTTCGTCTTAGCTAAACAAACTATGCTTTCTTCTTTTGCAGTCATGATTCGTGTAATTTCACTGCCAGATAATAATCATTACACTTAACTTGTAAATTTTCTTTATTACTATAAATATCGCTATAAATTGGCTAAGATTAGATCCTTGAGTGACCACATGACTTGGCATCTTTGTAGCATGTTGTCTTGTAGGCAATTGTTATTCTCTTCACATTGTAGTCCATTTGACGGTCCCATGTCTTGTGCTGCTGTTAAAGATTAGATCCTTGAATGACCACATGACTTGGCATCTTTGTAGCATGTTGTCTTGTAGGCCATTGTTAGTCTATTCACATTGTAGTTCATTTGTCATTTGACGGTCCTGTGTCTTGTGCCGCTGTTAAAGATTAGATCCTCGAATGACCACATGACTTGGCATCTTTGTAGCATGTTGTCTTGTAGGCCATTGTTATTCTATTCACATTGTAGTTCATTTGTCATTTGACGGTTCTGTGTCTTGTGCTGCTGTTGCAAAGTATATGTTGTATTATACAGCTTAGGTTTATATATTTTTTGTTTTTCTGTTCAATTTAATTTTAGGCATAACTTTGATTTAAGGATTCTTTCCACTTTGCTTAATTTTAGGCATAATTTTTGCTGTAGTTTATTGTTTTTTCTGTTTGTGTGTTGGCCAATAGCCTTGTAATTAAATAACTGTTAAATACAAGGAAGATTGTTGTAGACTAGACTGAGAGCTTGCAGCTTCTACTACACCCATATTTTCTTAATGGTCTCCTTTTTCCCGATATGGTTTTCCAAAATTGAGGCTCAGCTCTAAATTTTTATTTTTAATGAAGAAACTGAATCGATTACACAAACCTTGTACAAATAGTCATTAAATAAGTGCACAAAGATAGTCTAGGAAAACAGAGAATCATAGGTTATGGATGGATCTTTATGGCACAACTTAGTATGGAGAAAAGTGTGGCCAAAGGCATGGAAACAATTTGGTGCAGCCATGGTAAGGGGGCCAGGAATCTATAGTAGAAGAGTGGATGGGTAAGCATGTGGCCATATGTTGCTTGAGCATTATACAGTTTGAGAATGTTAAGGCTAGGGCACAATGGATCTGCTATTTGGAGGTAAGGGGCTATGATTTTTGATTGCTAGTTTCTCCTAAGTGGGATTTACAAGCTTGGACCCTTGGGAGTTTCCATCTTAGAATAGATACAAGCTTTAACCATGAGTGCTTTCAAATTATCAATATTTTTTAGTTGGCTATGTAGTAAGTGACTCATGATGTAAATTACATCTTTCTAGCAACTAGAGAGTTGGAAGACACAAATTCACAAGCTCTTCCAGGCTATGTTTCATTATATTTACAGGTAATGTACCCTAGGGGGTCTTTGTCTTAGAATAGATACAAGGTTTAATCATGAGTGCTTTAACTTTTCAATATTAATGGGTTAGTTATGTAGTATATGATTCACTATGTAAATTCCATCTTTCTAGCAATGAGAGAATCAGAAGACACAAATTTAATGTTTTGCAATTTACTGAAATTAATCATTGGAAACTAATTAATAATTTTTTGCTATTTGGAGGTAATGGGCTATGATTTTTGATTGCTAGTTTCTCCTAAGTGGGATTTACAAGCTTGGACCCTTGGGAGTTTTCATCTTAGAATTAGATACAAGCTTTAACATGAGTGTTTTCAAATTATTAATACTTTATGAGTTGGTTATGTAGTAAATGACTCATGATGTAAATTCCATCTTTCTAGCAACCAGACAGTTGGAAGACACACAAATTCACAAGCTCTTCCAGGCTATGTTTCAATATTTTACAGGTAATGTACCCTAGGGGGTCTTTATCTTAGAATAGATACAAGGTTTAATCACGAGTGCTTTAAGTTTTCAATATTAATTGGCTAGTTATGTAGTATCTGATTCACTATGTAAATTCCATCTTTCTAGCAATGAGAGAATCAGAAGAGACACAAATTTAATGTTTTGCAATTTACTGAAATTAATCATTGGAAACTAATTAATAATTTTTTGTTTGACTCACAGTTGAAAACCATTAAATCTTATCACGACTAAGCCAATGTTAACCTCAAATAATCCTTATTTACCAAGAATAAAATGTCCAGCTTGACCAAATAATTGCTGCCTTTATTTCCCATTTGGGCAAACAAAGATCCAATTTAACTAAAGCAAAATTAATAAAGTTTTCCAGTTGTTTGAGTCGTCTGGCTATTTGGATGCTCTCATTGGACATGCCTTATTGGAACATTGACAAACTTCCAAACAGTGCATATTAGCTTTCCTAATGAAATTGTCTCTTACATCACCAAGCAACAACATCCAACAATCTATGTTTCTTTCCTGTCAATTGTTCATTATTGTGAATCATTTTTCATTCCATAAAAATGTTAATAAAAGAGTGGCAAATTCGAATAAACACCAACCTTGCAAGATTGATACTGTAGTAGGATAAGAGAGATGATGGTTAAGAAAGACTATCAAAGAATTTAGAATTTGATCTCACTAATACATAGAAAACAGAAGTATTTAATAATGCATTATGTCAAAGCTTCTTTTGCAAGTATTGGTAAAATTTTAGTTTGAGAATGTGCATATGTCAGAGCATAGGTTTCCCTAAGCTTTTCTCTCAGTCCAGCATGCCCTTTGCCTAGCTTCAGCTCATAAGTTTTAGACATTTAAAGTGATTCATGGCAATGAATTTGTGGTTTTAAATTATAATGAATTTGTGGTTTTAAATTATTAGCCTCTAATGAACGTTTGGCTGCAATTTACATTTTTTTTAAATGGGTACATAAGCATTTTTCAGTTCAGTGCCGTAGCTGTAGCTTAGATAGTGACACCATGGTTCTATCTGTCACTTTCGTTTATTAGACTAAAATGGTGCAAAGTGTACTTAAGCTTTGATCTATGAAAATCAATTCCTGTTTACATTATACACACTAGCACTTCATGTTGCTTTTTGTGAGCATTTTTGTCTATTTTTCAAAGTTCACTTAATCAAATTGTTTTTCTGACATCTGACATGCAAGATTCCTATCATGAAGATAGGTATTCATGTATATTTGGGTTTATATTATCAGTCTTTTGCAGAGCTGTCTTGTCTTTTTCTTTTATAAAATGTTTCTATGATGACCTTTTTTCCTAGTTTAGTTGGTCACTGCTATTGTTGCATCTATGCAATGTAAATCTATGAAAAATTGGTGTTACTGAACTTATGGTTTTATATTACCAGTCTTACTTTTCTTGAATGTTTATCTTCTATCATTATGCAATATAAATATTTTTTTTGTGTTTTTGAAACTGTTTTAGATGAGTTTGATAGTTATAACAACTTTATTCTATTTAGCAAAGCCCTTTCTTATGCCATAACTTGTATACTGGACATCTAAAAGTAGATCAGCAATAATAGAATTGTGGATTTTTATCATCAGTCCTTTTGTAATGTTTTTCTGCTTAATAAATATTTCATTTTTCCTTAGTCATGACATTGCCTTTACTTAGTCTAAGTCATGTAAACAGACCAACATTGATAGATTTGTTGCGTTATGTTTAGTTTGTCTGTTTAGGCATGTAAAAGGACCACCATTTATGGATGTATGCATTAATGTTGAACCAATGAAAATGACACCTGTCAAGTCAATCGTTAGAATAACTGTTCAAGTACATTTCAACCATAGACTGATTCTTCCAGTAGTATCAATCGTTCTTCTTCCTCTCAATGTTATCTATGCTTTCCATAAACAATCTGGTTGCAATTCAAATAAGTGACCCACCTATGGAGTCTGCTTTTAGGAAAGTACGTTTCTATGTTAAGGTGCACAAAAAATGCTAATCAGCTTATCTCTTTCATCTTTGGAAATTCATATCAACTGGGAACTACTAAAGAGTCAAGAAAAATAAAAAAATAGTTTAAAAAGATAAGCTTTTTTCCACGCCAATATTTATAGGCTAGGCTATCATCGAACTGCTATTGATGTGCTGTACCCATACAAACTTCTTTATTTCGACAGATATTAGGTTAAATTCTTGTCTCTACATCTAGCATGAGGTTTGTTTTGAATTTTGTCTTGTTTGTCTATGTTTTTGTTGTGTCCTTGTGGGATTGTTTTCTTAGGTTTTCACATGCATTCATCAAATGGAAAAATAAGAATTGAAAGGATAAAGAGGTAGCTTGTAGTGGCCAAAGTGTGACTAAAGCTTGTTTGATTCTTATCAAGTTTGGGGATAAATATGCTACAGGGAGGAAGCTGAAAGATCTGCGCATGTTTGATACGAAATCCGTCAGGTGGCTTCCTCTACAATAATTGGTGGTGGACCTTCTTGGAGATCAAAGCATGTAGCTGCAATATATGATGATAGACTTTTGCTTATGTTTGGGGGAGCAGTGGAATCCAAGGCATTGGATGATCTTTTCTATCTTGATTTTAAAACTATGGGATGGTCCAAATTTACAACTCTGAGGATCAAGTCCTTCCTCTAGGGCTAGTTGGAGTGCAATTATGTCTGGTAAGAACTGGTACATTACAGGAGGGAAGAGATGAAAGACAGGGTACTCAGAAATGTTGGTTCTTGATGTTTGAACAATGACATGGACTAGTGGGTTAACAACAGCAAACAACTCCATTTTTAGCAATCAAGGTTTAATTTAGTGGTAATAGAAAGCAAGGAAGGAGCATTTCTAGTGGCATTTGGAGTTTATACTAGGGAATACTCAATTGAGGTTGAAGTGTTAGTCACTATGCAATCTTAAAAATGTGAATAGTTGTGAAAGTACTCAAAAGGAATTGGTACATGGAAGATTCCTCATGAAGTAAATGAGCATACTCCACGTCTGTTTGCGCTTGTGGTGGCTAGTGGAAAACATTCTTGCTTGGGTATCATCATTGCAAAGCATAACTTGGCATCTGCTACAGACAGCCATAGCTCAAGCCAATTTTTTTTTTTCAGAGACATCTGCTGGGAGCCATACACCTGACATTGCAGATGTTTTATCAATGCGTAAGCTATTTCAGCATCAAATGTACTTAAGTGCAGAACCAGTTGCGTGAATGACTTCTTGTGAAAGTAAATAAATCAAATTTTCAAGTGAGCTTGTGAAGGAGAGCACAAGTCTACAAAGAAACATACATTTTGTAGAGATGGAAAGTAGTAGGCAGGCAAATGCACTGCTATCTTTTCCTGGACTCTCAGGTTATTCTTAAATCTGATAATTGTGAAATATTTAAACAAATGAGAATGCAGGTGTAGAGATAGAGGAACAATTAGCTTGGCAGGGAACATGCAAAAATGTGCAGCCATGTTGAAGAATTCAATTCCTGTTTGGAAGTTGTGCACAACTTCCTTTAGAGAAGGTATCTAGGAATAGTACCCTGTTAGCTCATTATTTAGGTGGTTATTTTGAGTCAGAGAGTGATGTTGAATTAAGCAAGGTAAAATGTCTAGAAAAAAGGAGGAGATCATTATTGGATATCCAAGAGCAGTATGAAATAATGCTGGCAACTGCATTCATAGATGAATGTTGTTATTGAAAATCAATTGCCTACTGCACTAACAAGTAAAGAAGGAACTGAAAATAATATTTTTGCCATTTTAAAGCTCGGGCAAAAATCTGAGGCAACATTGTCAAAAGCCTTGAAGAAGATTTCAATTTGGAAAGTCGTGGTCTTGATGTTACACACTCATTTCAAGTTCAAGTTGTGGCCATAGA
>VDFB02142136.1:0-12088 GCA_007258455.2 Sequoia sempervirens
GCACCCACATTCGTATCGGATTTCCTGGTTGTAGAAAGACAATTTTTTTTTGGTTAATGAGTAGTGCCTAGTAAAGTTCAAGATCGGGAGCTACTATGATGAGGTACTCTGTGATATCATCCCCATGGATGCATGTCACATATTGTTGGAGAGGTTGTGGTAGTTCGATAGGCGAGATATACATGATGGCCATGCAAACACTTATTCCTTGACAAAGGATGGGGTTCATCACAAGTTGAAACCCCTGAAGGAGACCAAAGAAAAGGTATGTAGTAGTGCTAGAATTTGTTATGTAGATGGAAGAAAAATTTTAGAAGGTATGAAGCATGAGCATGTGTGTTATGCATTAATTCCTAGAGTGAGTAAGGAGGATAGTGAGAAGGTTTCAGAAGAAGTTTCTGGGATGTTGGATGAGTTTCAGGATATTGTTTCTGATAATGTACCTGAGGGTTTACCACCAATAAGGAAGATCAGTCATCAGATTGACTTGATTCCTGGAGCAGGTTGCAGAAACAAGGCAGCTCATAGAATGACTCGGCCGAGAAAATGAGGAGTTTGAGCAGACAAGTTCAAGTTGTTGTTGAAAGGGTTTGAAATCTGGGGAGAGTTTGAGTCCATATGCGATACACAGCAGTACTAGCACCAAAAAGAAGATAGAGGCGGAGGATGTATACAGATTCTCAAGCCATAAACAAGATAACAATCAAGTACATATTTCCCCTGCCAAGGACAGATGACCTGATGGACTGTTTGAGTGGTGCTCAGTACTTCACAAAGATTGATTTGAAGAGTGGATATCACCATATCCATATTTGAGAGGGAGATGAATGGAAGATTGCCTTCAAGACCAAAGAGGGCCTGTACGAGTGGTTAGTCATGCCTTTTGGGCTAACCAATGCACCGAGCACATTCATGCGGCTCATGAATGAGGTACTAAAAGAATTTCTAGGAAGCTTTGTTGTGTGTATTTAGATGATATTTTGATTTTCAAGTAAGGCGTTGGATGACATCGATGCATGTCCGGAGGAGCCTTTGAAGTTAAGAAGAGAAAGTGGTGATTGATCTGAAGAGTACTGATTTTGTGAAAGAGGTGTGCTTAGGGTTTGTTGTCTGGTAGAGAATGTCTCAAGATGGACCCAAAGAAGGTGGAGAGAGCTATTAAGGAATGGCCCTGCCAGAACTGCTACCAAGGTGAGATCTTTCCATGGTTTGGCTAGTTTTTATAGAAAGTTCATTAGAAACTTCGGTAGTATTTGTGGACCCCTGACTGAAACAATGAGAGGGGATAGAAAAGAATTCAAGTGGAGTAGTGGAGCGGCAAAAAGTTTTGAACTATTGAAACAAAAGGTGACAGAGCAACCTATTCTAGCCCTCCCAGATTTCAACAAGGTGTTTCAGGTGGATTGTGATGCTAGTGGTTGTGCCATCCAAGTAGTGTTGAGCCAAGAAGGTAAGCCCATTGCCTATTTCAGTGAAAAGTTAAATGATGCCAAGAGAAAGTATTTTGTATATGATCAAGAATTTTATGCAATAGTTCAAGCTTTAAAGAAATGGAGACATTATTTGTTGCCGAAGGAATTTGTTCTATATACTAATCGTCAGGCCTTGTAGTACCTAAATAGTCAGGGAAAATTAAATAGAGGGCATATGAAATGGGTAGAGGATTTTTGCGAGTTATACCTTTGTTTTGAAACATAGGAGTGGGAAGTCAAATAGGGTTGCAAATGCCTTAAGTAGGAGGCATACATTGATGACAAAGATGCAGATTGAAGTGGTTGGGTTCAACGAACTTAAGATACTGTACACAGAAGATCCTGATTTCGCAGAGGCTTGGAAAGCTTGCAAGGAACTAGTTACGGTGGACAGGACAAGGTGGCTAGATTTCATAATCTAGGATGGAATGTTATTTAAGGGAAGTCAATTGTGTATCCCGAGGAGTTCCGTGAGGGAGAACCTGATAAAGGAGAAGCATAGTGGAGGAATGGCAGGACATTTTGGTCGGGATAAGACCATTGGCATTATCGGTGAACATTATTATTGGCCTCAGTTGTCACAGGATGTGAAGAAGTTTGTACAAAGCTATAGGGTATGTCAGATGGCTAAAAGAGAGTCAAAATACAGGCTTATATCAGCCCTTACCTATACCGGAAGAGGCCATGGGAGGATATAAGTATGGACTGCTTGGTTTGCCAAGGACACAACGAGAAATGATTAGTCTTTGTGGTGGTTGATAGGTTTTCAAAGATAGCACATTTCATTCCATGTCAGAAGACCCATGATGCAGTCCACATTGCTGATTTGTTCTTCAAAGAGGTGGTGAGGCTACATGGTCTACCAAAGAGTATTGCTTCAGATAGTGACACCAAATTTGTGGGGTACTTTTGGAGAACCTTGTGGAAGAAGCTGAAGAAAGAGTTGAAGTTCAGTTCTGCACACCATCCACAAACAGATGGGCAGATAGAGGTTGTTAACAGGAGTCTGGGTAACCTACTGAGATGTTTGGTAGGAGATAAACCCAAGGGATGGGACTTGATCTTACCTCAGGCATAATTCTCTTACAACAATTCTGTCAATAGAAGCACTGGTAGATCACCATTCCAGATTGTGTATGGAGGTAGCCCCATAATAGCTCCAAAATTGAGGAAGATGGACCGAGAGAAGAAAATAAGTGCCGAAGCCGAAGATTTTGCAGAACACATCAAGGATATACCTGAGAAGGTAAGATAACATATTAACAAGATGAACATGTAGTATAAGGCTAAGGCAGATCAGAAGAGGAGGTATAAGGAGTTTCAGATTGGTGATGAAGTGATGGTCCACTTGAAGAAAGAAAGATTTCCAGTGGGAACATATAACAAATTGAAGATGAAGAAGTTCGGTCCCTTTAAAATTTTGAAGAGGCATGATTTAGGGAATGCATATGAGGTAGAGTTGCCAGATGGATTCAACATTTCCCCCATGTTTAACATTTTAGATTTGACAGAGTATCATGAAGGTGGCGTAGAGGACGTACCAACGATGAAACAATGTGGGATTCCAACACCTACTTCAGAAAAGGAGGAGATTGAAGAAATCCTGGATAGTCGTGTGGGAAGGAGTACCAGGAACAGGTAGTATGAAGAATATCTGGTGAAATGGAAAGGAAGGCCTATTGAAGATTCATCCTGGTTGCCTAAGGCAGAGGTCAACTATTTGGGTTTTCCTCCACCATCTGAGACGTGACGGGGTCACTTCTCAAATTACCCTAGGTGTCTAATGCAGGAGTATCTAGTGGTGTAAGGGCAATCTTGCATCACCCAAAACTAGTTAAATTTCAAGTTTATCAGTTTTTAGATGTTTTTACATTTTTTGGATACCCTTTTCATCATAATGAAATTCTCAATTTACGGTTTTTATTTTCTATTCCTGGGTTGAAAGATATTGCAGTTTTAGTTTCCCAGATTTACACCTGAAAATCTTCTGAGTTAGATTTGAGGCACTTAGAGTTCCCGGATTGGCCCTGAAACTTTCCAAAATTGGCATAGCAAATTTTAAGCGCGTTCTTGACTTCGAGACCTTTCCAACGGTTCAAACGGTTCACGAATTGGAGCCTTAGATCAAAATTTATGGCCCCGAGAAGTTGGCGCACTTTCTAGAAGATACAATTGCAAATTTTCTTTTGAAATTTGAACTTCAAGTTGTAATTTTTTGGCGCCAAACCGCCTAAACTCAAATTTGAATGTTGTTTTGGCTTCAAAACTAAAGAGGAGCCCTATTTATGGGCGGATTTCTAATTTTTGGGTAACTTTTTGGGGACAAGCTCGCATATTGCGAAAGGGTTATTCTATAGCTTTCTGTAACTTGCATGTGTTGTAGAACTTGGGGATTTGAGATCCTCTACATGTAAGAAGCTCCATTTTCTGAATAATAATTTTATTTATTTTTAGACTGCAGGAATCGGGTAGCACGACCCCCTATAAATTGCAGTGCGCCTGGTAAACTTTTTAACATGACCGGCGGCGCTGGCACGACACGCCCTCCGGTACTACGGGAGTGGGGGAGACTAGACCTTGTGACCAACCTCCTGCAACAGGAAAGATTTAGCCAACCGAGCTAGGGCCCCAACCCCAGAATAATAAAATTATTCTCTTGTTTGTGGGTTATTTTTTTTTAAGTCTCAGGTTGCGACCTCATCAGGCACCCAAGTTTAGAAAGTTAATTTTTGCTTTCATGAAAAATTCAAGAAGGCCATCAAAGCACTGCCAACCATTCACATCATGTTTTTGAGTTGTAAAAGCATATTTTATTCAAATTTGATTAATGCAAATTAATTTAATTCAGAGTTACAAGAGATGGGCGTGGATTTTTGGAAAAGGGGTTTGAAATGACAAGAAATTCAACTAAAATGTGCATACATTTCATTTCAAGGTGGATTGGAGTTGTTTAATGAAAAATCAATTTCATTTTTGAAACAAGCCTTCCAGAATAGAGGAAGAGAGAAAAGAAGGGCATAGTATACCTCCAGGGGGATTTTTTGATGGTGTTGTTGTAGCTTTGAGGTTGTTGACAAAGGCACAAATACTATTGATAGTTGTAGATTCAAGGGTTGAGATTGTGGAGAGTAATTGTTATTGCTTATGCTAGAGAAAAGCTTTGATGCATTTAGCTTTGATTTGTTGATGGAAAATTAGTTTTTTTCTTGTGTTTATTAGTATTTTTTAAGGACTTGTTGTTTTCATAATCCTTTCTGGATTGGTTGTAATTCATTGTAATTTTAATAAAATTGATATAGCTGGTTGTAAGTTGCAAACTAGAGCTTCATTCCTGTGTAAGCAAATTATTTTCTCTGTCAAAGGGTTTATTTGTTCTAGTATTATGTGAGCATTTCAAATTAATTTCCATTGAAATATTTAATTTTAATTAGCTCCATACATTATTTAGTGACCTTTGAGAATGTTGAATGAGATTTTTTAATATTTTTTTTTATTAGGCAAGCAAAGATTTTGAAAGGGCCTCGACCCTTGTACAAAGAGAAAGATAAATAAATAAGCCCAGAAAGACACCAAAATACAACAAAGAGGAGCAACTGTGACACTACAAAAGACAAGGAAATACAAAACCTTTCAAAAAACTAGCCCAAAGCTTGGACCTTGTTTGAAAAATTATTCCAATTTTTTTTCTTAACGACAATACAAGGATCCTTCTCCCCAAGACTTATTTTATTGTGATAAGGAACATTCATAAGATTATAGGGAAAACCATCATTCAACACTAATCTTTAAAGAGGTGTCCATTGTATTACAAGCAATAGTAGATTTCCCCCTATAATCATCCTCTTGCACACCTCCTCAATAGTAGTAGGCATTTATTCCTTTTTCCTCCAAACAACATGGTTTTTCTTGTTGCTGAAGCAAGTAGTAGTAGCATGGCCCACTTTACCACAAGAATAGAAAATAATAGGAGAACCTTTGAATTCAATCCTCTATCCTATTGCAAAGGATTTGTGTCACTTATTGTTGAATGTAAATTGAAATTAAAAGTCAATTTATATCCTCATATTCAATTAAATGCTATGCAACACTTGATAAACACTTGCATTCATAATTAAAAAACTTAACTTTACAAAGCCGCTTGACAACATAAACAACCCCTAGGAAAGAACAATGCAACTCCCTCTGATACAAGTGCTAGTATAATAATTCATAAAAATGTACTGATATACTCCTCTACAGTTGTGTATTTGAAATCTGGGTACAACTGACTAGCCTCAACCCCATCAAGTCCAATTTCAAAATTGGTCGTATCACCCTTCACATATGCAATGTGGTAAAGTGCTACCATATGATTTTCTGGAAAAGGTGTATCTGCATCACCAAACACAATTAAAAATGTGTTAATTTCACCATAAATAGTAATAAATCATATGGAGACCCCTTGTAACATGGATTCCATATGATTTAGAAGCATCTAAATAAACTAAAATTGTCATCCACAATATAAGTGTAAGAGCATAAAGATTGGCACTGCATATCCTTTGGGTCTATATCTCTATTTATGATGGATCCATGTTAAAATGGATCTAGGCTAATTATGCCAAGAGGTGTTATACAGTTATATTATACGTGTTGCGAATTCATGATATAAATTGCAGCTGTAAATAATATTAAGATGGATCTAAGTTAATAGCCTTCATTTCTAATTTGTTGTGATCACCAATTATGTTATTGGTGAATAGTATGGACAAAATGCTAGTAACAAGTTGATATTTCTAAAACATTCCACATATAAATTGTTTTAGTAAGTTTTCACACCCATAAGAATCAAGTAATACCAAGAACGCCGAAATAGTATATTCCCTAGCTTAATGTTTCTTCCACCAATTATAAACAATTAACTATTGAATTGGGGTTGCAAATCCTTACCTTGGAGTAATTTAAGAACCTGCTCCTCAGATAGATAGACCTTCTCCACAGTCTTCCCTATCTTTGCCTCCCAAAGGGCTACGAGATCATTGGTGGAGATAGTACTGGCAGGAGGCCTCATGTAGAGGATCTTGTTCAAGGTTCTTGGATCATCCACTGCCTTAATCGTGAATGTCCCAATATCTTCTTCCTTACAATATACAGCTGCATTCCAATTCAAAGATATTTCAGACAAAAGATAGAAGCAAAATTCCAATAACAGAGACCCCTGATCTATTGCTGCTCTGCATGAAACTCATGTCAGGCATCATGACTCACAAAATAAATCTCATAATAGAGATCAAAAATCATCAAATAACTCCAATAACAGAGATCATGAATCAACAAAAAATCATAATAGTAAATATAGTTAGGAAATTTGTAACAGAAACCAGAGTTGGCAAAGAGGACTCCCAACAACCCTGAGTAACACATATGTAGAAGAACCAATAGTGGCAGATATTCATTAATCAACTATAATAAAAATGAAAATGACACATACTTTTGGTAGTTCCATCTCCATAAATTACAATTTTGTCTCTTGGAGGAGCTGTTAGGCCAAGCTGGCCAAAATTGGCAAGAAAGTAGCCTGCAAAACCGTTAGAAACAACATATGTATATGGAATGCCTTGTGCTTCAATAGCCCGACGGACTTTGGCTTTCAAGTCAAACATACTCTTCAAAGGCTCCTCTGCGTGGTGTCTGTCAACATCAATCCCAAACTCTGATGGGAAAAACCTCTGCAAAAGATGCACATAAACTCAATTCAGGACTCACAGAATTGCATTAAGACAACTGTCGTGAATTTGGTTAAATCATAGACATGGATTGTACCTTCACAGTTCCAACATCCTTGATGGCCTTAATGAGAGTGAACTGATCTGCTACCTGTGGAGCACCCACCGTGGAAATCACCACATCCACTTTCTTGACTGCCTCTACAAGACTTTCATAATCATCTATGGATCCCTGCATTTGGGTATTGGAAAAACAACATTATTAGTAAGAGAAACATTTTGGGTTGTTGAATGGTGATAGAAAAAACATTGTATGAGTAACTTACATAGAGCAGAGTTGCTCCTTTGGATGTGAAGGACTCCAGCAACTGGGCCTTGTCAGGGTTAGAAGCTGTGGATTCCCTAACAAGGAGGAAAGTGGGGTGGCCTTGAGAAAGGGCTGCACTGGCCACATGGCGACCAATGTAACCGGTTGCTCCGATTATCAAAATTCTGCTTCCTCCCATCTTAAATTTATCTGTTCGTAACGAAATTATTGCTGATATATTCCAATTCCTATTGAGCAAGAAAAGCATTCACAGGAATGATCAGTATTAACTCGGGAATGAACTTATAAGAAGAGCAAGAGAAGGAAAAACTGAATCATGGGATCCAGTCAAACTTATCCGCCTGCAAGGTAGGTTAGAGGAAGTTTCCAGTTCAGAGAAAAAGATTCATAATTGGCTTGCTTTTGGTTGCGTGTTATTTGAGTCAGCTAGAGGAAAGATTATCTCCGAGCATAAATATAAACCAAGTCTATTCTATGGTTGTGGAGTTCTCTGAATTACGCACGTATGTTTTAGTTTATTATTATTATTTAAGTAAAGCTTATATGTTTTTTAATGCAATCATATGTAAGGTTGTTCAACGCACGGATTGACGTCATGTCTCCCCCTAAAGAATATTGTTTTTCGACTCATTTCGTCTACATATTTGAATGTTGAATAAGTGAATGAATTTGGACAGCTTATCAATGTATAATAAGAATGTGAGAGGGATTCATAAGTTAAAAGGTTATTTTTATTTAGTTTAAATTACACAAATATATTAATTTTAAGAAAGGATGTTGTTTTAAATATAATGATATTTCAAATATGTATCTTGTAGATGGTGAATAGTGCTAATATAACATAAAGAGAAGGCTTTTGAAGTTTGTGAGTGACATTATGTCTAAAAATCCTCTTCTTGCCTTCTATAAAGGTGAAAAGTACCTTAATTTAATGAGGGTTGATTAATCTAGTGTAGTATATAAAGTACAATTAATCTAAATTAGTTTACATCTAGGTTGGTAATTATTAATGAATATTTAAAAATTAAATGTTACAAATTAAGATAGTTAGCTTTATAATCAATGATTGATGATTGTATAAAATACTTTTGATTGAAAAATATTCACTATGTTCTTTGCTAAACTACATTTTTATTCACATTATAATCTTTCCTTTTTATATTCATTTCAAATATTTATTTAAAATAGTTAAATTACAATATTTCTATCTTTCCAAAAGCATTGCATTTGACCCAACTAAACTATAGAAAGAAAGTTGCCTCAAATTAATATGCATTATAATAATTAATTCTTTTTATTATTTATATTTGTGTTTTTTTCCTTAAAGAAAACTACCACCATTAGGGGTAGCTCCCTTTAAATTAATTTCAAAGAGAAATTTATAAATCTAATATATTATTTTATATACATTGCTTAGTGCTACTTAAGCTTATATGTGTAAAGAATTCTTAGCCTTTTTGTCAGTTTTAACATCCTCTCCATTTATGCTACTAGGAATAACTCAATGGTTGTTTTGTAGCATTTAAGAAAGGTCTCCATACTGCCTTTTATTATGCACTCATGATAGATCTCTATTATTTTCACCAATTATTTGTTTATTTGTGTCTTCTTTGATTCAATGGAATCAAAAGTAGCTCGTTCTTGTTAAAAATATAATCGATATTTTATCACACATTAATATATTTCTTATGTAATGTCATGTGTCATGCAAGAGAGACATCTTTCCAAGCATGATACACATTTAAAGATATTTGGATTTGTCTATTTGAGGGAGAAAAAATATCAATTAAAAGCTGTTCAATTTTCTACATGGTATCAGAGTAAATGATGATGCATGTGGTTGTGTGAATTTTTTTTTTTAGAAAATGAAAATATTTGAAGCAACGTAGGATTGTTTTTTACCACCATGACCATAAGGCATTAGAGGGTCATGAGGTAGCGATGAAAGGGGAGATTTACGGTAGGAATGAGGGACTCTACATGTTGTAAATAAATAGATGCATCTAGCACCAATGTGGAAAGGAGTATAGAGAAGAAACATGTGTGGAGGAAAAAACTTAGCAAGATTGTTATTAAATATGGAGAAGAAAGAAAGGAGCATAGAATTAAGAGTCCAAACTAGAAATACATGACATTGTCTATCCTAGTAAAAGATCTTTCACTTTGCGTATTCATCACAGTACTGAAAAGAGGACAGATTTTGTGAGAAAAAATTTTGGGAACTAATAAATTTTACCTCATATTTAGAGTTGTTGAAGTCACTATTAAAAACCATAGTATTCTTAGCTTTAGTTGTATTGCATATTTGATTAAACATGTATAATGACATATTAATAGAAATTTGAAGGCTATCTTATAATTTTACATTTAAGTTTGGATGTATACAAATATAGGGGTGTTGGTGATAAAATTAGATTATTTTTTATCTTTTGGGCCAAATATTGGAATAATATTGATGCATTGAAGGCTTGATTATAAGATATTCTTACAAAAAAAATCAAATGTGAAGAGTTATGGTTTCAAATTTTATAAGTACATAAGATGTTTCTTTTGTAATTGAAGAAATAAAGTCACCACACTCTTTGGTGAGAAGCCACAAAATTAAAAGATAACAAAAAATCCAAACCATATAGAAGGAAGCTATACGTGGTAATATTTGTTATATTTTTTTAAACTACAAGAACTGGGTAGTCCCCCTATAAACTGCATCGCGATTAGTAAACATTTTTCATGCGATTGGTGATGGTGGCACGACATGCCCTCTGATACCACAGAGATAGGGGGAGACTAGACCTCATGACCTCTTTCCTACAATAGGATGCTTTAGACAATTGACCAAGGCCCCTCGCTCCATTTGTTGAGTTATCTTGTTGATAAGAAGTAAAAAAAATTATGAGCTACTAAGAAAAAATTGAAGGAAAATAAATTGTAGTTCCTTTTTTTTTTGTAAGGAGACACCTCTTTTAAAGGAGATCACATATTTTGAAGAGGTTGAAGTTTACAAGAAAGCTACCAGATTGAGAAGAAAATTGCATGTGGTAAAAGACAAGTGAGAAGCGATTGTAGCTTTAGAATAAAGTCTATCTACATTCATTATTGACATTTTAACAAAGAAAGGTTATTACAATTTTTTATATATTTTTCATAGCATTTGATGAAGTTTTCAATATTGTTAAGATCTAAGCTTGAAAAGATATAAATTAGGTGGTAGATCATTTCAAATCATGGAAGAGTGAAGGTGGTAAATCCACCAAAATCAATTTCCATTAGGTATTACATAAGTGATTTTTTCATAGTTAAAATTTAATTGTATAAGGAAATTATTTTCCAATGGGAAAGACTAGTAAAAGAGTGAAGAAGAAGAATGAAAAATTAATGTACATGTAAGAGATATTTTGGAGAAAGTACTAGAGAAAGTCATAAAGATAAATGAAAATTTGGAAGAGGAAAATAGGTCACAAAAGGAAGATACATCAAAATTGAGAGAAGAAAATATTTTGTTTAGTCAATTACTTGAAGTTTGCATAAAAGAAAATAAATGTCTAAAGTCTAAGCCTACACTATGTGACATATCATATGATACAAATTATTTGTGTGCTATAGTTGAATTTTCATTGAATATAGAGTGTAAGGTTGGAGATAACAATATTTTTAAATCTACAAATCTTGGTAGTTGTGAGGATAATGACAAAGAATATTCTCCAAAGAATGTTGGATTTAAGATAATGAAAAGAATGGGATATAAAAGAAAAGCTTTGGTAAAATATGGACAAGGAATTTGTATGCATGTAAATGATATAAATTAAATATGCATAAAATATAGCTTAAATCAAACCAAATACATGCAAACCTCAAAAGATCAAGTGTAGTATGTTGATGTGTTGATTGCTTGGATGTGGTTGTTCATGATTCTAATAGCATGATGATGTGATCAAGACGATTCAATGGAAATTTCAGTAGCATAATAGTAACATAAGATTGAGTATTGTAAATGGGATGGGATGCCTCTCATTTATAAAAAAAATCAAGAGGGAATTCAAGCCTGGCTAAGATGCATTAGTGAATGGATGGCTAAGATTCGTTGAGGATTAGGGCTCCGATCAAAGTTGTAGTCATGTGACAAGTGTTACACAAGGGATAAGAGTTAGGTTTAGGATTTCCATTAAGAAAACATCCTTATGTGGATTGTTATGATATGTTGAACACGAGGATCAGAGGCAAGTTACATATGGATATGATTCAGTTCCCCTACCATACTAACCTTTGTCTTATCTAATTGAGTGACTTTTCTTGTGGCTTTAGTAGGATAGAGGCCTAATTCTTTAAATATAGTGAGGGGCATGACATTCCTCAAGGCACCAAAATCTATCAAGTAGTTATAATTTTTTTTACCAAATATTTGTAATGTTAATAAGAAAGGTGGGGATTCTCTTTTATCCTTATATATGGTTACCAAATTGTTTGCCTAAGAAACCTGAGTACTATCCTTCTCTCTTGTTTGAGAATCATTAAATGATATTGACTCATTAGGTGCTACCTTAGGTATAGCAAGTTCCTGAATTGAATTATTGATAAAAAATTCC